>OVBA01006858.1:0-16008 GCA_900406435.1 Lepidium aucheri
TGGGAATATTAATTAAGCCTAAAAACTATTGAAAATGTAATTATGTAAGTCTACTAAAGGTAGGTGTACATGCATAACCAGGGATCAACTCTCACTGCCTGTGAGATTTATGTAGGAATTTGGTTAATAAACCGGCTTTTGTGGCACATATTGATAAAAAACTATTGAAATTGTTTTAATGGAAAAACTAGAATAATGTAAGCTAATGTAATTATGTAAACTATACATAATTAAGCAATTTAAAACTTTAATGCAAACAAGAGTTTCAATTATATGAAAAGCTTGAAAATAATCTCACCCTCAAGTTGTGTTAATTGTGTCGCAGATGAAGCTAGAAAGATAAAGCTTGAGAGAGGGAGAGATAGAGAGAAGTGGTCGTTGTGAGTTGTGAACTTGGCGGCTGAGAAGACGATTATTTATAGAGTATATTGAAGAAGCTTAGTCTCGAGCATATTAATGGTATATCCACAATTTTATTATGTTTCCATCAATTTGTAAACTTCTCATTTTTTCTCTTCTGAGTCGAGGTCTGCACATTGCTATTTTGCTTGTAATTTGATAATTTATTATACTTGTATGAGATTTTTGATCATTGACCCATTCCATGTTGGTCTAGCTAGCTTATTCAATATATCTTTAACCAAATGCAATTACCTGATAGGGAATAAGTAAGTAACCATTAATCTCAATCCTCTACATTTTAATTGACAGGTTCAAAAAATGAAAAAATTGCCTAATATAACTTACTTTATTTTATATATTACTTAGATACCTAGCCACTTTTTCAAAAATATTCATTTTACTTATATTTCAATTCACATTGAAGTAAAAAATTGTTAATGTTTTTTTTTCCATTTTATGATTCTCCATACATAATTTGTTTTTGTTTGAGTTTCAATTTTTCCAGAAACAAAAATTATTCTCTGTTTTAGTTTCAATTCAAGATTAGGTTACAATTGAAGGTACCTGAATAATCTGCTGCATAATCATGTTAGGTTTCATTGAATTTTAGTGATTCTTAAATACAAATAGAGTTTTTCATTGAATTCGGCTGTTTTTCATTGAATTCGTTTTATTTTGTGCTTACCTTATCTGCAAAACAAGGATCGATCAGTCTGTGACTAGACTGATCGCTCCACAGCCAAAATTCAAAAAAATATTAATTATCATTGCAAGCCTGAGTTTTTAGAAAAATTTAGTTATGCTGTTGATGAAGAAGTATGGAACAAAATAAGAGATTCTGCGTTCGAAGTTATAGTAAACTTCACTGAAAATAAGTTCACTTGGTCTTCAAAGGTTGTGGAGTATATTATTCAGAAATAGTTTGTATGTAAAAAAACATGAGATATGGTGCTTGTGTGGTAATACACCTCCTCGATTTTCCCTATCAGAGTTTGAAGCCATAACGACTTTGAACTGTTCACCGTTTCCAGATGAGAATGAGTTGGATGTAAGTACTACTAAACATGACTTGTTTTGAGAAAAGTTGAAATTCAAAGGAAGAAGTCCATGCAAGAAGAATTTGAAAACTGTGTGTGGAGAAGTAGCTTCTTGGTCTATAGAGGAGAAAACTCGGTTTGCGTATTTATCTATTGCATTAGTTATTTTGGGTTACGATGATAAGGTCCAGCTTAGCCGTTCATTAGCGAATATAATTTTTGTTTAGAGTAGATTTGAAAAGTATCCCTGGGGAAGATTAGCTTTCAAGGAATTGATAGAGTCAGTAAAAGGTGTAGCCTATACCGCATCATCATGCACTATTTGTGGGTTCATACAATCACTCTAAGTATGAGCATATTGTGTTGTATCTAATCTTGGTACGAAAATTGGTAGGCCATCACATGCTGATTGTCCTCTTCTTAAATATAGAGGTACAAAAGGAAAAAAGACAGTTGACATCCATACTATTGTACTACGTAATTAGGTATTTTTTTGGGGTCAATTTTACGATCTTGTAAATTTTAAAGTATAATTGATTTTTTTGTGACATGTAGAGCAATGTAACTCCTCTAATGAATGATTTAGCACATGCTGTTTGGGACAATGAACGTACTGACAAAGAAATTGATGTTCTTCTCAAGACCATTATGAAAGAAAGTGGTTTGGGTTGATAAGGGATTGTACAACTTAGTAGACGACGTACCTTCTAACAGTGGTAATGGAATAAAAAAAGAGAACATTGTGAAAAAATCAAGTAAACAGAAAAAGCGAGTGCAACAAACGGGGGTGGAAAAAAAAAATTGGATGGTTCCAGTTTTAGTTTTTTTAAATGAGACGGTTAAAGATTTACAAGCTAAAAATAATGCTCTTGAGGCTTAATCAAACAATTTGAGGAAGAAGATGAACAATTTGAAGCGATGCATATAAAAATTGATTTTCTTGAGGAAGAAGTGAAGAAGAAAGATTATAAAGCGCTGCTTTTAAGAATTAATTTTCTTGAGGAAGAAGTGAAGAAGAAAGATTATGAGGCGATGCTTCTAAGGATTGAAATGCTTGGGATAGATGTGGCGACTTTGAGAGGGAAGTCGAAGACTGCAGAGGTAAATCATAATTTCTTTTAAGTATCAAATATTATTTTTTATTATTAATGGTTCTTTTTCTGGCCTAATATACAGCGTTTTGAATTTCTTTCGCTAAGAGACGAAGGTTTAGGTGATGTGCCGACATTCAAAATTCTGACTAATTTACGTGAAGTGAAAGCTGTTTACCAGAAGTTGATATCATCAGATGATGAAAACATAGCAGAGGGAAGCTACCCAACTCAAAAAGGTATGAATATTTGTCCCAAAAATCTTCTTCCTTGAAGATATTTGAGCCCAATTCCGCATTACCTGAGAAATTTACTGAGAAATCTATCAATGCAATAAAAGAAATGTTTAAAGATGAGAATGTTAAAAACATCAGAGCGAATATCCAAAACCCAAAGAGAATATAATACCATTACCATCTTGAACCACTCCCATGAAGCATCATTCTCACAATCAACAATTCCAAAGCCAAAGGGAATATCATACCACTACCATCTTGTCCAGCAGCAACCAGCAAAATACCTTTAAACATTCCTTTCGAATGAGTCCCATTCACAACGACTACTTTTCTTATAAACTAAAACCCAATGATAAATGCACCGTATGCAATGAACAAGTACTTAAACTTATCTTCTCCATCACATTCAAGTCTAGAAATTGTATATAGATTGGCAGCGTTAATCCTATGTAAATACATGCATGGGCACATCCTCATACCCACTCTCCCATGTACCTCGTTCCATCTACCGGGCATGAACTAAGGTCCTATATGATTTCCACTAATCAATATCAATACCATAGGTAGTGTTCATGGCCTGTGTTATATGTGAAGGTCTGATCCTGACATTAATGTTCCCAAATTTAGCCACATGCACTCTCCAATTGATTAAGTGTAGCTTGTCGATGACGACCACCCCTCTCTGTAACAAAACATGTGTGAGTCCCGATGAATATCCTTATTTTAAACTTATCTGTTTTTCCTATTTTTGATGCTCAAATCCCCCAAGTACATCTTGTGACATAACATTGCAAAACCAACAACGTTTTAGTCGACTCTATAGTTGTGTAATCAAAGTTCCCAATAATAGTGATAGTACATAATTTCTTCAGTAACTCATTGTTAGCATATATTTGTCCTTCTTCAATTTCCTTGAAAGCCTAAAGAATATTTTGAGTAGCTTCAAAATTATCTGTTTGTTGCTCATCGTAATCTTCATTTAGTGAACAATCTGAAGAATCTGAATCACCACTGATGGGACTGACATAATTGCCCTCTGCGTCAATATCGAAAGTAAAACTTCCTGCTTCATTAAAACCATAGTCTTGAAGAGCACAACTTTATGATTGTACTTTACATACTTTGTTCGAAAAAGCACTGTTTGCATCATCTTCACAACTTCCATCAAGTGTACCACTTTTTTTTCATATTCATTACTCGTTCTCCACATCGATCATGCCACTTTTTTCTATGTATTCATCATAATCCTTGTTCTCCTCATCGATAGTGCCACTTTTCTTGCCATATTCGTTACAATTTTTGTTCCCCGCATAAATAGTACCACTAGTTTCAATGTTGTCCTCAGATTGATCTAACGTACCACTTGCTTCCTGAACATTAGTATTTATTTGCACACATATAAAATTATAAAAATGTTTAAAAAATAATTTAATCAGATTGACGAACATATATTCGAAACTTAACAAAATACGATATATCCGTAAAGTTCAGGTTAATCAGTATGCGTATGGATTGATCGGTAGATGAAAATATAAAAATAGCAATTGGATACCATCTTTTTTAACCCAAAAAAAAATATTATATAACATACTAAAACTAGGCAAAAGCCCATCAGAACCAAAATGGCCTCATGCCCATACAGATTACTAACAAAAGAGAGAGATAGTGGATAAAACTAAAATAAAAACAGAAGATAAAAAAAGGATCGAAATCTGTCGGTTCAAAAACGCTGACTTAAAGGATTGCTGTTCTCCGCTACTGGTCTGGACAAGAAACTCCCGATTGTCTCATGTTCTCACTGTTTGACTCCTGCGAATGTTTCTCTACCACCAATGGAAGAATATTTACCTCAACCATGAAGGTGTCCGTTCCATTATTGAGGATGTCGTCAATAGAAACCTCCGGAACCACTTCTGCTGAATTTGGATACCATCTAACAAGTTATCTTATGTTTACAAATATCTTCTATCTTATACTATGACGTATCACGTGTATCTCCGTACAAAAATCCACTTAATTTGTCTTTTTCTTTTCCGGTAATTACTTCTTATAATACTTAATAAAACATCATTTTCCATAAAAGTCAGCGATTTAAAAAGTAAAGAAATAATGCAACGCTGTCCAAACTAATTTTTTTTTTTAAATAGTTAGATGGACAAATTCCAATTTATAAATAATACTAAGCACTCCTAATTTTCTAAGAATATCCTACACGATGAACACAATTTTTTTGAGCTAAAACTAAATAAAGAAAACAACAAAGATGAAATCTATAATCTCCTACAAGTAATCAAAAATGATGTGAAATATTATTTTTAGAAGGTTATAACTCACAAATTTGTAGAAAATTGACTTATTTTTCTAAAAAATGTGAAATCTATTAATAATAAAAATATCAAAAATGACATGAACTGTTATTTTTAGAAAGTTATAACCCACGAATTTGCAAGAAAATGAGATATTTAATAAAAAAATGCAAAATCTATAATCTCCTACAAATAATCAAAAATGATGTGAAATATTAGTTTTAAAAGGTTATAATTCACAAATTTGTAGAAAAATGAGTTATTTTTCCAAAACATGTGAAATCTATAAAACTATAAAAATATCAAAAGTGATATGAAATATTATTTTTAGAAGGTTGTAACCTACAAATTTGCAAAAAAAATGAGTTATTTAGTAAAAACATGCAAAATCTATATACTCCTACAAGTAATCAAAAATGATGTGAAATATTATTTTTAGAAGGCTATATAACTCACAAATTTGTAGAAGAATGAGTTATTTTTCTAAAACATGTGAAATCTATAAAATCATAAAAATATCAAAAATGAAATAAACTATTATTTTTAGAAAGTTATAACCCACGAATTTGCAAGAAAATGAGTTATTTACTAAAAACATGCACAATCTATAATCTCCTACAAGTAATCAAAAATGATGTGAAATGTAAAAACATGCAAAATCTATAATTGCTTCAAGTAATTAAAAATGATGTGAAATATTATTTTAGAAGGCTACAACTCACAAATTTCTAGAAAAATGAGTTATTTTTTCAAAACATGTAAAATCAATAACTGCGTACAAGTAATCAAAAATGATGTAAAATGTTATTTTAGAAAGCTATAACTCACATATTTGTAAAAAATGTGTTATTTTTCCAAAACATGTGAAATCTCTAAAATCATGAAAATATCAAAAATGACATGAACTATTAGTTTTAGAATGTTATAACCATGAATTTGCAAGAAAATGAGTTATTTAGTAAAAACATGCAAAATCTATAATATCCTATAAGTAATAAAAAATGATGTGAGATGTTATTTTTAGAAGACTATAACTCTCAAATTTGTAGAAAAATAAGTTATTTTTCCAAAATATGTGAAATCTATAAATTCATAAAAATATCAAAACTGACATTAAATATTATTTTTAGAAGATTATAACCCACGAATTTGCATGAAAATTAGTTATTTAGTAAAAAACATGCAAAATCTATAATCTCCTATAAGTAATCAAAAATAATGTGAAATTTTATTTTTAGAAAGATATAACTCACAAATGTGTAGAACAATGAGTTATTTTTCTAAAACATGTGAAATCTATAAAATCATAATAATATCAAAAATGACATGAATTATTATTTTTAGAAAGTTATAACCCACGAATTTGCACTAAAATGAGTTATTTAGTAAAAACATGCAAAATCTATAATCTCCTAAAACTAATCCAAAATGATGTGAAATATTATTTTTAGAAGGCTATAACTCACAACTTTATAGAAAAATGAGTTATTTTTCAAAAACATATAAAATCTATAAAATCATAAAAATATCAAAAATGACATGAAATATTATTTTTAGAAAGTTATAACAAACGATTTTGCAAAAAATAAAGAAATTTAATAAAAACATGCAAAATCTATAATATCCTACAAGTAATCACATATGATGTGAAATATTATTTTTAGAACGTTATAACTCAAAAATTTGTTGAATTATGAGTTATTTTTCCTAAACATGTGAAATCTACACAATTATAAAAATATCAAAAATGACATGAAATATTATTCTTTGAAGGTTATAACCCACAAATTTACAAGAAAATGAGTTATTTAGTAAGAACATACAAAATCTATAATCTTATACAAGTAATCAAAAATAATGTGAAATGTTATTTTTAGAAGGCTATAACTCACATAGTTGTAGAAAAATGAGTTATTTTTCCAAAACATGTTAAATCTATAAATTCATAAGTATATCAAAAATGACATGAAATATTATTTTTAGAAGGTTACAACCCATGTATTTGAAAGAAAATGAGTTATCTAGAAAGAACATTCAAAATCTATAATCTCATACAAGTAATCAAAAATGATGTGAAATGTTATTTTTGGAAGGCTATAACTCACAAATTTGTAGAAAAATGAGTTATTTTTTCTAAAACATGTGAAATCTATAAAATCATAAAAATATCAAAAATGACATGAATTATTATTTTTAGAAAGTTATAGCCCACTAATTTACAATAAAATGAGTTATTTAGTAAAAATATGTAAAATCTATAATCTCCTACAAGTAATCAAAAATGATGTGAAATGTTATTTTTGGAAGGCTATAACTCATAAATTTGTAGAAAAATAAGTTATTTTTTCAAAACATGTTAAATCTATAAAATCATAAAAATATCAATAGTGACATGAAATATTATTTTTAGAAAGTTATAACAAACGAATTTGCAAGAAATAAAGTTATTTAATAAAAACATGCAAAATCTATAATTGCTTCAAGTAATCAAAAATGATGTGAAATGTTTTTTTTAGAAGGCTATAACTCACAAATTTCTAGAAAAATGAGTTATTTTTCAAAAAATGCTAAATCTAGTAAATCAAAATATCAAAAATGATATGAAATATTATTTTTGGGAGGTTATAACCCACAAATTTGCAAGAAAATAAGTTTTTTAGTAAAAAATACGCAAAATCTATGACTGCGTACAAGTAATCAAAAATGATGTGAAATATTCTTTTTAGAAAACTATAACTCACATATTTGTAGAAAAATAATTTATTTTTCCAAAACATGTGAAATCTCTAAAATCATAAAAATATCAAAAATGACATGAACTATTAGTTTTAGAATGTTATAACCCATGAATTTGCAAGAAAATGAGTTATTTAGTAAAAATATGCAAAATCTATAATATCCTACAAGTAATAAAAATGATGTGAAATGTTATTTTTAAAAGACTATAACTCACAAATTTGTAGAAAAATAAGTTATTTTTCAAAAATATGTGAAATCTATAAATTCATAAAAATATCAAAAGTGACATTAAATATTGTTTTTAGAAGATTATAACCCACGAATTTGCATGAAAATTAGTTATTTAGTAAAAACATGCAAAATCTATAATCTCCTATAAGCAATCAAAAATGATATGAAATGTTATTTTTAGAAGGCCATAACTCACAAATTTGTAGAAAATGAGTTATTTTTCTAAAACATCTGAAATTTATAAAATTATAAAAATATCAAAAATGACATGAATATTATTTTTAGAAAGTTATAACCCACGAATTTGCAAGAAAATGAGTTATTTAGTAAAAATATGCAAAATCTATAATCTCCAATAAGTAATCAAAAATGATTTGAAATGTTATTTTGGAAGGCTATAACTCACAAATTTGTAGAAAAATGAGTTATTTTTCCAAAACTTGTGAAATCTATAAAATCATAAAAATATCAAAAGTGACATGAAGTATTATTTTTAGAAGGTTATAACCCACGAATTTGCAAGAAAATGAGTTATTTAGTAAAAATATGCAAAATCTATAATCTCCAATAAGTAATCAAAAATGATTTGAAATGTTATTTTGGAAGGCTATAACTCACAAATTTGTAGAAAAATGAGTTATTTTTCCAAAACTTGTGAAATCTATAAAATCATAAAAATATCAAAAGTGACATGAAGTATTATTTTTAGAAGGTTATAACCCACGAATTTGCAAGAAAATGAGTTATTTAGTAAAAATATGCAAAATCTATAATCTCCTACAAGTAATCATAAATGATGTGAAATGTTATTTCTATAAGGATATAACTCACAAATTTGTTGAAAATGAGTTATTTTTCCAAAACATGTAAAATCTAATAAACCATAAAAATATCAAAAATGATATGAAATATTTATTTTTAGAAGATTATAACCCACGAATTTGCATAAAAATTAGTTATTTAGTAAAAATATGCAAAATCTATAATCTCCAATAAGTAATCAAAAATGATGTGAAATGTTATTTTTGGAAGGCTATAAGTCATAAATTTGTAGAAAAATGAGTTATTTTTCTAAAACATGTGAAATCTATAAAATCATAAAAATATCAAAATGACTTGAATTACTATTTTTAGAAAGTAATAACCCACGAATTTGCAAGAAAATGAGGTATTTAGTAAAAATATGCAAAATCTATAATCTCCTACAAGTAATCAAAAATGATGTGAAATGTTATTTTTGGAAAGCTATAACTCACAAATTTGTAGAAACATGAGTTATTTTTCCAAAACATATGAAATCTATAAAATCATAAAAATCTTAAAAGTGACATGAAATATTATTTTTAGAAGGTTATAACCCACGAATTTGCAAGAAAATAAGTTATTTAGTAAAAACATGCAAAATCTATAATCTCCTACAAGTAATCATAAATGATGTGAAATATTATTCTTAGAAGGATATAACTCACAAATTTGTAGAAAATGAGTTGTTTTTTCAAAACAGGTAAAATCTAATAAACCATAAAAATATCAAAAATGATATAAAATATTATATTTAGAAGATTATAATCCACGAATTTGCATGAAAATTAGTTATTTAGTCAAAACATGCAAAATCTATAATCTCATACAAGTAATCAAAAATGATGTGAAATATTATTCTTAGAAGGATATAACTCACAAATTTGTAAAAAATGAGTTATTTTTTCAAAAAAGGTAAAATCTAATAAACCATAAAAATATCAAAAATGATATAAAATATTATATTTAGAAGATTATAATCCACGAATTTGCATGAAAATTAGTTATTTAGTCAAAACATGCAAAATCTATAATCTCATACAAGTAATCAAAAATGATGTGAAATATTATTCTTAGAAGGATATAACTCACAAATTTGTAAAAAATGAGTTATTTTTTCAAAAAAGGTAAAATCTAATAAACCATAAAAATATCAAAAATGATATAAAATATTATATTTAGAAGATTATAATCCACGAATTTGCATGAAAATTAGTTATTTAGTCAAAACATGCAAAATCTATAATCTCATACAAGTAATCAAAAATGATGTGAAATATTATTTTTAAAAGGCTATGACTCACATATTTGTTGCAAATTGAGTTATTTTCTGAAAACATGTGAAATCAAGAAAATCATAAAAAATATCAAAAATGACACGAAATATAATTTTTAGAAGGTCATAACCCACTAATTTGCAAGAAAATAAGTTATTTAATGAAAATATGCAAAATCTATAACTTCTTACAAATTATCAGAAATGATGTGAAATGTTATTTTTAAAAGGCTATTACTCACAAATTTCTAGAAAATGAGTTATTTTTTCAAAACATGTGAATCTATAAAATCATAAAAATATCAGAAATGACATGAACTATTATTTTTAGAAGGGTATAACCCACGAATTTGCAAGAAAATTAATAAGTTAGTAAAAACATGCAAAATCTATAGTCTTTTTCGTGTAATAAAAAATAACATGAAATATTATTTTAAAAGGTTATAACCCATGAATCTGCAAGAAAATGAGTTATTTAGTAAAAACATGCAAAATCTATAATCTCCTAGAAGTAATCAAAAATAATATGAAATGTTATTTTTAGAAGGACATAACTCACAAATTTACAGAGAAATGAGTTAATTTTCTAGAACATGTGAAATCCAAAATTTTGTAGAAATATCAAAAATAACATGATATGATATTTTTTAAAAGGCTATAACTCACAAATATATAGAAAATATGTAATTTTTCAAAAACATGTGAAATATATAAAATCATAAATCAAAAATGACATGAAATATTAATTTTCAGAAGGTTATAACACACGAATTTACAAGAAAATATTTTATTTAGTAAAAATATGTAAATTCTATAATCTCCTACAAATAATTAAAAATGATTTTAAGTGTTATTTTCAGAAGAATATAACTCACAAATTTACAGGAAAATAAGTTATTTTTCCTAAATATGTGAAATCCCAAAATTCCTAGAAATATCAAAAATAACATGAAATTTTATATTTAGAAGACTATAAATCATAAATTTGAAGATAAATGAGTTATTTTCCAAAATATGTGAAATCAATAAAATCATAAAAATATCAAAAATGACATGAAATATTATTTTTAGAAGGTTATAACCCACAAATTTGCAAGAAAATGTGTTATTTAGTAAAAACATGCAAAATCTATAATCTCCTTCAAGTAATCAAAAATGATGTGAAGTATTATTTTCAGAAGGCTATAACTCAAAAATGTACAGGAAAATGAGTTATTTTTCCAAAACATGTGAAATCAAAAAATTCTTAGAAATATCAAAAATGACATAAAATGTTATTTTTAAAAGGCTATAACTCACATATTTTTAGTAAAATGAGTTATTTTCCAAAACATGTAAAATCAAAAAATTCTTAGAAATATCAAAAATGACATGAAAAGTTATTTTTAGAAGGATATAACTCACAAATTTTTAGAAAATGAGTTATTTTTTTAAAGCGTGTGAAATCCATGAAATCATAAAAATATCAAAAATGACATGAATATTATTTTAGAAAGTTATAACCCACAAATTTGCAAGAAAATGTGTTATTTAGGAAAAACATGCAAAATCAATAATCTCCTACAAGTAATCAAAAATAATATGAAATATTATTTTTAGAAGGTTATAACTCACAAATTAGTAGAAAAATGAGTTGTTTTCCAAAACAATGTAGAATCTATAAAATCATAAAAATATCAAAAATGACATGAAATATTATTTTTAGAAGGTTATAACCCACAAAATTGCAAAAAAATGAGTTATATAGTAAAAACATGCAAAATCTATAATCTCTTACAAGTAATTAAAAATGATGTGAAATGTTGTTTTTAGAAGGCTATAACTCACAAATTTGTAAAAAAATAAGTTATTTTTCCACAATATGTGAAATATATAAAATTATAAATCAAATACAACATGAAATATTATTTTTCAGAAGGTTATAACCGACGAATTTGCAAGAAAATATGTTATTTAGTAAAACAATGCAAATTCTATAATCTGGTACAAATAATCAAAAATGATTTGAAGTGTTATTTTTAGAATACTATAACTCACAAAATGAATTATTTTTTCTAAACATGTGAAATCCAAAAATTCCTAGAAATTTCAAAAATGACATGAAATGTTATTTTCAGAAAATTATAACTCACATATTTGTAGAGAAATGAATTATTTTTCTAAAATATGTGAAATCTATAAAATCATAAAAATATCAAAAATGACATGAATATTATTTTTAGAAGGTTATAACCCACAAATTTGCAAGAAAATGTGTTATTTAGTAAAAACTTGCAAAATCTAATCTCTTTCAAGTAATCAAAAATGATGTGAAGTATTATTTTTAGAAGGCTATAACTCACAAATTTATAGGAAAATGAATTATTTTTCCAAAACATGTGAAAACAAAAAATTCTTAGAAATATCAAACATGACATGAAATGTTATTTTTAAAAGGTTATAACTCACATATTTATAGAAAAATGAGTTATTTTCCAAAACATGTGAAATCAAAATTTTTTTGGAAATATCAAAACTGACATGAAAAGTTATTTTTAGAAGGATATAACTCATAAATTTGTAGAAAATATGTTATTTTTCTAAAGCATGTGAACTATATAAATCATAAAACTATCAAAAATAACATGAAATATTATTTTCATAAGATTGTAACACACGAATTTGCAAGAAAATGTATTATTTAGTAAAAACATGCAAATTCTATAATCTCCTACAAGTAATCAAAAATGATGTGAAGTGTTATTTTGAGAAGGCTATAACTCACAAATTTACAGGTAAATGAGTTATTTTTCCAAAACATGTAAAATCCAAAAATTCCTAGAAATATCAAAAATAACATGAAATGTTATTTTTATTTTTTGAAGGCTATATAACTCACAAATTTGTGGAGAAATGAGTTATTTTTCCAAAACCTGTGGTATCTATAAACTCATAAAAATATCAAAAATGACACGAATATTATTTTCAGAAGGTTATAACCCAAAAATTTGCAAGAAAATGTGTTATTTAGTAAAAACATGCAAAATCTATAATCATTTACAAGTAATCAAAAATGATGCGAAGTATTATTTTTAGAAGGCTATAACTCACAAATTTACAGGAAAATGATATTATAGCCTTCTAAAAATAAAAATAACATTTCATGTTATTTTTGATATTTCTAGGAATTTCCACAAATTTTTGAGTTACAGTTTTCAAAAAATATCATTTCATTTCTTCTAGAAATTTTTGGATTTCACATGTTTTGGAAAATTAACTCATTTCTCTGTAAATTTGTGAGTTATAGCTTTAAAAAAAATAACACTTAACATCATTTTTGATTACTTATAGAAGATTATAGATTTTGCATGTTTATACTAAATAACACATTTTCTTGCAAATTCATAGGTTATAACCTTCTAAAAAAATAATATTTCATGTCGTTTTGATATTTTTATGATTTTATAGATTTCACATGTTTTAGAAAATATTTCATTTTCCTACAAATTTGTTAGATATAGCCTTCTAAAAATAACATTTCATGTCATTTTTGATATTTCTTGGAATTTTTGGATTTCACATGTTTTGAAAAATTAATTCATTTCTCTGTAAATTTGTGAGTCATAGCCTTCTAAAATAACACTTCACATCATGTTTTATTACTTATAGGAGATTATAGATTTTGCATGTTTTTACTAAATATCACATTTTCTTGCAAATTCGTGGGTTATAACCTTCTAAAAAAGTAATATTTCATGTCATTTTTGATATTTTTATGATTTTATAGATTTCACATGTTTTGTAAAATAACTCATTTTTCTACAAATTTGTGAGTTATAACTTTCTAAAAATAACATATCATGTCATTTTTGATATTTCTAGTAATTTTAATGGTAAAGAGAATTTGGTCGGTCTAAACTTCATGGATTAGCATTTGTAATAGGAGAAGCAGCAGAATGTTTCAAAGTTTTGGATAAGTCAAAAGAGTCGGAGGATGACATTGGTAAAGAAACTAGATTCAACATGGGCCATGAAAGACAAGAGAGCAAAAAGCTTGCGGAGTTAGTGTATTACAGATGTGGTATTAAAGAAGATAATGCTCAAACCTACAACATATGCTCAATGGAAGGAACTAGAGAGGGATTATCAAATAGAGTCTCTGCCTAACAGAATCTCTATTAAGCAGAAATTTTCAAGTTTCAAGATGGACGAGAACAAAATCATCGATGAAAATCTTGATGTATGTCTAAAACTTGTGGCTGATCTTGCAAGTTCGAAAGTTAAAATTAAAGATGAGGATCATGGTATCTCACTTTTAACTAGTCTCCCACCTCTGTTTCACCCTCTAGTACATACTCTCCAGTTTGGTACTAAAATGGAGATATTAACTTTGAGTGATGTTGTTACCGGGGCATATGCAATGGAAGCAAACTCTGATACAAAAGGGAGTTTTGTACAAGAAGAAGAATGTGTCAGAAGGTTTATCTGTTGAAGCAAGAGGCATACTTGAGAAGCAATCAGGAAAGGGAAAGAGAAGAGGAAGGTCCAGTTAAAGAGGAAGATAGAGTGATAGTAGAAAGGGTTGTTGGGTTTATGGGGATTCAAATCACTAGAAGAGTAACTGTCCCCAAAGGAATAAAAACAAATCCAAGCTCACGGCTAATACTGATGTGATTACATCAGAATCAGTGGCATTCGCTGTGAGTTTAATTCCATCTACAGATGAATGGGATTCAGATTCTTGTTGCACATACCATATAACTTCTAGAAATAACTCATTACAGATATGGTAGAGTTTGATGGTAACAAGGTATTCATGGGAAATAATACCTACTGTACTATTAATGGTATAAGAACGATCATTGTAGAAAATGCAGATGGGTCAACAGTTATACTGGAAGGTGTTAGACACATTCCAGATATGAGTAGAAACCTAATATCCTATAGTTAATTATAAGATATTGGTTGTAACTATAGCGGAGAAGATTACAAGGTTACATTCTACAAGAATAAAAAAAAAGTTGTGGGCAGGAAAGTACAAGAATCGATTGTATTTTCTTCAAGGAAATGTCATAACATCTAAGGTTAATACAATCACGGCTGATTTTGATACAACGGAAAGATGGCACAGAAGGCTAGCTCATATGGGTAAAAGAGCAATGAAGACTTTTGGTTAGAAAAGGTTATCTCAAAAAAGAAGATGTTAGGCAACTCGGTTCTGTGAAGCTTGTGCTCTAGAAAAGTCACATAGACAAAGCTTCAAGAGGGTAAAACACTAAACTAAATGTAATTTAGAGTACATTCATTCAGATTTATGGGCTTCACGGAATACAAGTCCAAGCATATCAGTGCTCAATATATTATCTTGTTCATTGATGACTATTCAAAGAAAGTTTGGATATCTTTTCTCAAGAAGAAGAGTGAAGTGTTTCAAATTTTTAAGGAATGGAAGAGTATGGTTGAAAATCAAACATGCAAAGGAATAAAATGCTTGAGAACTGAATAGACTAGAGTACTGCAATAATCTATTCGATGAGTTGTGCAAAGAATCATGAATCAAAAAGCACAAGACATGTGCATATACACCACAATAGAATGGAGTCTTAGAAAGAATAATTGTACAATAAAGGAAAATGTCAGACGTATCCTTTCAGAGACAAGCCTATGAAGAGAATTCTGACAGTTCCACAAAAATAATATAGTTGTTTTGTCCACTGAATCAGTGACGGACCCATAAACTTTTTCACGCCAGCCAATCAATAATTGGAAGTTAAAAGTCAAACATAAATGATAAGTTAAAGATCAATTAATTATTGTAATTAAAGAGAAGATCAAATTCAAATAGTGTTCTTTGACATTATAAACTAGAACACATAAAGTGGATTACAAGATTTGCACTCATGGCAGTAA
>OVBA01006859.1:0-16008 GCA_900406435.1 Lepidium aucheri
GTTGGACCATCCATTGTCTAGATTCGAGGATGAATCCTGTGTAGTGGGGGAAAATTGTAATACCCACACTCGGTAAATTCACAAACACACGAGGTGTGGTACGTGAGTGCGGTACAAACGGATGAGCCAAACTAAGGCATTTGGTTTATATGAGTTAATAAAAGGCATTGGAAGCCTAAGAAATGAGAAAGAGCATGTAAAACCCTGAAAAATAGGCTAAGGAAGGATTTTAGGACAAGACTGGATTTTTTGGACAGATTGGTCGGATCGGACAGCTTGGTCGGATCAGACAAGTCTGGTCGGATCGACAGTCTGGTCGGATCAGATAGCTTGGTTGGATCGGACAGGAACGGTCGGATCGAACAGCTTGGTTGGATCGGACAGGAACGGTCAGAACAGACCAGAACTGTCGGAACGGATCGCACAGACCGCACGAACCGCGTGGATCGGACACGCGCGACCGGTTCGGACAACAATGTTCGGATCGGATGGAAATGAATGGCTAGATGAGTTGAGCTTGGTTTGGACATGAGTTAGCTTTGGTTTGGATTTGAAAAGGGCTTGAAAAGCCTAATGGGCCGAATGGAAAAGGTTAAGTGGTATGGGCCAAGAAAAAGTTCGTGGACTAAGTATGAAAAAGGGCTAAGAAAAGAAAAAAGGCTTAAGTTTCGGCCCAACAAGGAGATAAGGGTTAGGGATTAGAAATATAAATTCGATCCTTAGACCTCATTGAGATAGAATCCGCAAAACAAACCTAAAAGCTAGAGAGAAAACACGAAGAGAGAAAGAGAGCAAGATCGATCTCGTGAGATCAAGCTAGGAGCCGAATTGAGTGAAGGATTTTGTTGGAAAGGGCAAATCGAACCCCATAGAGCAAGAGAAATCGAAAAGGAAGCTTAGGCAAAGGTGAGTTTGTGATCGTAAGGCATGATTAGTCATGTATTTGGTGATAAGTTGAATGGAACCCTATAATGGTTAGGTTGAATGGTTGAACGTGAATGGAACCGTGTGGTTCGTGATTGTGATTAGAGACGAGGGATCGTGTGTGATTAGAGCCGAGGGCTTGTGTGTGATTAGAGCCGAGGGCTCGTGTGTGATTAGAGCTGAGGGCTCGTGTGTGATTAGAGCCGAGGGCTAGTGTGTAATTAGAGCCAAGGGCTCGTGTGTGATTAGAGACGAGGGCTCGTGTTTGTTTAGAGCCGAGGGCTCGTGTGTGATTAGAGCCAAGGGCTCGTGTTTGTGAATTTAGAACCAAGGGTTCGTGTTTGATAAGATAAATGAATGANNNGAAGTAACCCGAATAGTTATGTTAATCGATGTGTTAACCCTAGATCGTGATTGTTCTTTGGTTTATTTGATTTGTTGTTGAATGCTTGTACTGGTTATAGCCCTGTGGGATGGGATGACCGAACCACTAAGCAAATTTATTTGCTTATGCAATCCTTGTGATTGTTGGTAATGAGCAAGCCAATGTTCGGGAAAATGGCGAGTAGGTGCGAGACCAAGGCGGAAGGAAGAGGGGATGGATTAGGATGGAACTCGTGTTTTTATTTTATTCTTTTTAAATTGGACTTGATGCTAGAAATATTTTGGGAACTTTGTTAAGTTGCCGTTTAAGTTGAGTTATGTTTGAACTCCGATTTGAATTGAATAAAATGGAACCTTCTTTAATTATGAATGTTTGGGCTTGTCACTTTTCATTTAAAAATCGAATTTTGACTTAGTGAAATATGGAACTTGAAATGGCTAAGTGTAAGGTCCGCCCAAGACTTTACTAAAATGTGTTGAACTTGAATTTGCGGGTTTAGGGTGTTACAGGATCCCTCTTGTCCACACCACAAAAAATTTAAGAGATCTCGTTACCACCGCCTAACCATGATTCAGAGCATGCGTTCACGGTGTTTTGATTGTTTTGTTTTGTTTGATGAGTGTTTTGTTTGTTTTGTTTTGTTTCAAGCCATTAGAAGCTATTCTTGGGCGAATTTTTCTGTTTGGTTTTTAGGGTCCACTTTGATCTGATTTTTAGGTTAAAATTAATTTATTATGTAGTTAATTAATCAACCCTAAATTTTTAGGCCCAAGTTTTTAATTGACTTTCTACTTCCTAAAAAAGACATTTTTGATTGGCTCATCATAAAATAGAAGCGTGATTCACTGAAGGCTGTAGTTTTCCTTTTCTTTTTGGATTTGAAATAAGGCTCATGGTACATATTGTAATTAAGGCTTTCCACCAGGATTTCCCTACATATCTACTTTAGCTGATCAATAATAAAATCAGAGATATTTAAAAAGAAACCAAAACTCTAGCCTTTGTGCCATGAGACAGGATCTTGAAATTCTAGTCGTCGTTAAGCATACCTCCCACGCTTGGAAGCCTCACACGGTGAACCTCGAGTATGTTGTAAGTAGACAGTCCGTGCAGATCTCACTAGATGAAGATGCTCCAAAGGTCATCATCCAAATGAGTCTAGTCTCCTAAAATTGTTTTGAAAAAACTTGATTCTAAAAAAACATAAATAAATTCCCTTAAATACTTAGGGTTCTAAAAGACTAAAACAAGTCAAATAACTTGGGCTGACCCAAAAAAACCTGGGTCATATTCGTGAAAAATTAGTGAGTTCATAAGGTCTTCTCGTTGTGGTCTCGGCTGGTACCTCTGGTGCGAAACCTCCGATACAACTTTGTCCATGCTCCTACAGCCCGTGTAGAACCAAACTTGTGAGTACTAGCTACTACAGCGTGGGATTGGGCTGTAACACCCCGGTTTCAAGAAATATAATATATGATGGTGCATGCAGAGAAGTTGAAAATAATTGATTTGGCCACCAATGTCAACAAAGTGCACTTATCTTATTAGTAAGTTATCGAGGGAGAACTCCAGGGTTGATTGTGCATAAGCTGGAGTAGTTAAAAAGTTTGATGACCTTCCAAGAAGTGATTCTCAGAACCGCGTAAATGAGGACAATAATTATCATGTGGTGATTTGTAGGGTCGGTAAACAAGTCTTTAAAATCTCCTAGACGTGGTGTACCAACAATTAGCCCATGGGCCAGGAGAGGATGTGGGGCCATTAAGGCGGTGGTCGGTGTGTTACAAGTAGTATCAAAGCCAAAACCACCCGAGTGTGGAGTCTAGAGGGTGCACACCATTTCGGTGACAATCTTGGTATGAACCAAGGACTTTGTGTTCCGTTAGTGGTTGTGAACTATAACACTATGGTTTCATGAAATATGACATTGGTGCATGTGGAGAGAATGAAAAAGATTTATTTGACTACCTATCTCACAAAAGTGCATTTATCTTTTTGGTCACTTGTCTAGAGAGAACACCAGGGTTAAACATGATTTAGCTGAAGTAGTTGAAGGATAAGTGACCTTCCAGGAAGTGATTCTCGGAACCATGTTTGTGAGGACAAAATACAGAGAAAGATGATGTGTTTAAAACCTCCTAGACAAAACATACTGATTGTCAGATCAGTAAGGTGGGACCAGGGGCCAGGAGAGAACATGAGGCCCATTAAGGTGGCGGTCGGGGCATTACATTATTTCTCCTCACCTAATGTGTCTTCTGGATCGGGTATTCCGCTTTGTCTTGGCCAATGCATGTCCGGATCAGCTGATACGAGATGTATCTATGTTCCTGCAATTCCCAGTCAAGCTTGTGTTCTTCTCCTTTCTTGGTCCAGCTTCTCCATGTTCCTTCACCCTTCTTGTGCATCCATGCTCCATCTCCAAATTATTCATCGAGGTCCCAATCACCTAGAAAAAGACACAAAGAAAAGAAAATTATGGGACTCTTTATTCTAAAACTCCAAAATGTTGAATTAGAGAGAATCAATACTAAAGTGGATGAATGTGGTTACTAAATGATGCCAAATGGATAAAAAGAAGAAATAGTAACTAGCTAAAGTTGATGTATATCATAACTCCAATCTTAATGACTGTGGGTGCACCTCTTGGGGAGGAGGATACCGATAATGTTATCACCTTCGTTGAAAGATATTACTTGCTAACTTGTGAGGTCTTTGACAAGCACCAACCCGAGACCCTCGCCTATCTCTTCTATGACTCGGAAAGGAGACTGCAACACTTCCTTCTCCCAAACCCGGAAAGGACTCAACTCACTTTTGATAATCTCTACTTCAATCCCTTGGGCGAGCCTCTTGCAATCGAAGCACCAACTCCCTCTGACAAAGACGCTTGGACATTCTCGGAGTTTAATTTAGAGCCAAAAATCAAATGCTAAAAGATGATTTATAGAGCATGCAACATAACTTTTTTAGCACAACAAAAGTTCAGCACCATGTTCATGAAAGAGATGGCATGATTGAAGAAAGAATTAAAGAGGTTGAAAGCTCTTATCTCTAAAACCAGATCCTCCAACAGAGGCAAAAACTCCGACGCTCCATCCAAAGGAGCCTCCAAGGAATGATAAGGTACAAATTTCACCATTTTGTAAATAAATTTTTGATTATAGTCTTCCTTTTGTTGGTTCCTCTCTCTTGAATTATGCTCTCACCGGGACGGCGAAAAGTATGTCTGGGGCAGAAGGCAGTAATTGACAATGCTATTACTTGTGTTTTCCCCTTTGAGTCTTGGATTGTGTATAAAGGGTACATACTTTTCATTGCATTTTACGAAGTGTACATACCTTACATTTTTACATGGAATGTTTTTTTAAATACAAACACATAGCATGTAGTTTCATTTACATTGTAGAATTTTCTATACAAATCTAAGTTTACACATCATTTGCATAGGGAATAAGAGCTCGCTGATTCATTCAATTGTTGCATACTGAGATTGTTTGAAATGCAAGGACGAACCATGCTTTGCATTCTCGGTTTATTATCCATTCTTTAGTTGTACTTGCTTTCATTTGAAGTCATCCCTTATCTAAGTGGAACGTATTTTTGAATTTTTTATTATCATGTGATGCATTGAAATTGGATTTATGGGTACATAATACTTAGGCCTCCTTTCACCTTTGTACCACTCTTGTTGACTCAAGTTGCTTTTCCCATTATCTGAACAACTCCCTACCCTTTCGAGCCATTGCTAAGTGTTGTGTGCGTGTGAGGCCTTCTTTTTAGGATGAGCTTGGTTAAAACTATTAGGTTTGAGCTGACAATAATGATGTTTCATATAGTTCTAGCTCACTATTAGATGGGAAACGAAATTTCATGTGTGGGATCATTTGCTTTGAGCCAATAGGAACAAATGGGAAATAGACTAAAAATAAAAGAAATGGCCAGAGGGATTCTAAGGAGAGAAAAGGTGCAAGGAAAAGGAATAAAAATAGTCTAGTAAAGGATTTTGGGAAAATCCAAAAGATTAAGTGGTATATAGCTTCAAATGAAGGAAAGAAAAGAAGAAACCAAATAAGAATAAGTAGAACCACAATCAAAATTGAAAGCCAAACACTCTAGACCTGATAAGTGTTTTTAACCCCTATCCTTCGAATAAGATTGAACAAAGAGTAGAAAAAGTTGATCCAAAGAATGTGCAAGAAAAGGGAAATACACCTTTGTGAAAGAGAATATCTAGGATCAAAATTTTTGGGTTAGAAATAGGAAGGGTAGAAATCAATATTGTATACATTGGTAGATGAGCTTGTATTCTTCTATGTATATATTGGTTCTTATATTTAGCATTCTACTAAAGCTCATTATGTTTCTTGAGAGATCCACTGTCAGATATGAGTTGATGATTACATATTGTTTTGAATATTTTGCAATGCCGCCAAGGACCTGTAACCAGCTATCTAGTGCTGCCAAAACAACAATGCTCCAGCTCCATATCAAAGAGTCTCTCCTCCATTGGAAGGTATCAAAATCACCACTTTGTAAATATTGTTAGCTTTTACTTTTACTTTTTCTTATTTTTTATATTTTTACTGGTACCTCTTTCTTGGATTAACTTACTTACCGCGAAGATGTGAAGTATGTCCAAGGCATGGGAAGGATATTTGAATTTTATTTTATTTGTTTGTTTTCTCTTTATTTGAGTCTTGCATTTAGATATTTGGCATTTCCTTTTGCATGACAAATTGTTTTTAAAAAAAAACATTTAGTCGCATTTACATTATAGAATTTTCTCGGCCTATCTAGGTTTGCATAGCATTTTCATAGGGAACAATGATGATATTTCCTAATAGCATACTTATTATAGAATGACCATGTTAGTGAATGCACGTTGACCTTAAGCATCTCTTTCTCGAGCTTGCAAACTTGTGTTTTGATTTCTTGATCTTGCAACCTGTTGAATTGATGATGTTTGTTTGGCTTGATAACACTCTTGATTTTATTTATCATAATTTGGCTCTCTCACTTATGGCCTCTTGATGTATAACTATTGTAACCACATATATACTTTGATAATCTTCTCCAGTTTGCCAATCTTGTTAGTCCGAGTAATTATTTCACTTGATGATGGTTTCCCTACCTTGAATCCAAACCTTTTTTTGAATCCCCTTGTTAATTGCTTTAGTGAGGCCTCTTCTTGATAATGCTTTCATGTAAAAAATATTGGATATGGAAACGACAATGAGTAGCTTCCATTATTTGCTAGCATTCATACTCATTATAGGCGACAATAGGTGGGTTTTTATTTGATACAAGGTTAATTAGACCAATTTAACATGTTGTGCATATCAAATCGATGTAGCACTTAAGGATCGAATCCATGAGGACCAATGGTTACACTATCGATCTCTATATTAAACTCAAGCAAGGACAAATTAAACAACGGTGGGATAAAAAAACAAAGCAAATAACGCTATAAAACTAGTAAATAAAAAGCATGAGGCAACGGGCATGCATCATGAAATAGAAATGTAACTAGGGAAATTATTCAGGGAAATACGGAAGCTCTATTCTCGAATAGAACATGAAGGTAAAACAAGTCTACTTTGAAAGTACTTATTACTCTATTGACAACCTAGAGGTCCTAACTCTCGGTTGTTCCAAATTGCAAACAGGCAGTAAGGAATAGGTTCAGTTATCCACAATCAACCTTAACATCAGCTCTCATTGGTTAAGGATCGATTGCTCATGTAAACTAGTTATTATTCTTTGCAAGCTCTTGGAGAGCTAACAACCTAGATTCATACACTAATTGATCAAGCTAATCTAAGCATTAAGTAAGAGTTTAGATGGAGAATCTTCTATGAATTAGATCCCTATTTATCCCTAATCATTGACTTCTAAATCCCTAGAAACCCTAAACCTATAACTACTCAGACATAGAAGAAAGAACAAACGAAGAAGAATAAATAATAAACATAATGATAAACTGAATTAAATAGAAATAGGGTTCAGAAATCTTCTCCAATGGTGTTTTTGAGAATAGAGATCTTCTCTCTCAGAGGTTACAAGAGTGACTACTGAAAATAATGATAGGATGCCCTAAAAGTTCTGAGAAATCTATTTAAATAGGCAAAAAACGTGTCTCATACAAAATAAGGAAAATCTGGTTTTTCTCGCGTAAGTTCGATGACCGATTGACCAAGTCTTCCAAAAGAATACAAACTTCTTACAATTCTGCATGATTCTGTATTTCTATATGTTCGTATTCACCCCAAACAGCTTATGTTCTCCAAATGTGACGTATGACCTGAAAAGACTCTAAAACATACTAAAAGACTCTAAAAAACATACTTTGACTCAATAAAACCATGGAAAACAAAGGTTAAAAACCAATAAAATCACATCTATCAACTCCCCCACACTTAATTGAAGCTCTATTCTCAACTTGAACATAAAGGTATAACAAGTATTCTCTGGTAGTACTTATTACTCTAATGAAAACCTAGAGGTCCTAAATCTCGTTGGTTCAAAATTGCAAAAAGGAAGTAACAAATAGGTTCAGTTATCCACAATCGACCTTAACATCAGCTCTCGTTGGTTAAGGATCGGTTGCTCATCTATACTAGTTTTGATTCATAGACTAGTTGATCAGGCTAATCTAAGCATTAAGTAAGAGTTTAGATGGAGAACCTTCAATGAGTTCAATCCCTATTTATCCCTAACCATTGACTTCTAAATCCCTAGGAACCCTAAACCTGATAAGATAACTACTCAGATATAGAAGAAAGAACAAACGAAGAAGAAGAAATAATAAACATAATTATAAACTGAATTAAATAGAAATAGGGTTCATAAGTCTTTTCCAATGGTGTTTTTGAGAGTAGAGATCTTCTTTCTCAAAAGATACAAGACTGGCTGCTGAAAATAATGATAGGATTCCCTAAAAGTTCTGAGAAATCTATTTAAATAGGCTAAAGCGTCTGGTACAAAATAAGGAAAAATATGGTTTTTCTCGTGAAACTTCGATGATCGATCGAGAAAGGGGTTGATCGATTGTTCAAGGGGCTGATCTATCGATCCTGAGATAAAAGGTCGATCAACAGATCGAGCACATCTTCTAGTAGTGTAGTTCTCGGCCAGAATGACATGTCTTCGGTAAAATCATCATATCTTCCTAACCACTTGTTTGATTCCTCGTAAACCACCTCCCAATGAAATTTAACTGACGCGGCTATTTTGTGACCAAATTGCAGATCGATCCAACGGTGGGAAGTCTTCCAAAAAGACCCATACTTCTGATGCTTATGCATGATATGCATCTCTATATGCTCGTTTTCACTCCAAACAGCTCATCTTCTCCAAATGTGATGTATGACCTAAAAGACTCTAAAACACATACTTTGACTCAATTAAACCATGGAAAACAAGGGTTAAAAACCACTAAAATCACATATATCAACTCCCCCAGACTTAATCTTTTGCTTGTCCTCAAGCAAACAGAAAAACCAGGAATGAGAAAGAAGTTTGAACACGTGGAAAGTCCTTTCCCCCTTAAAATTGATACAATGTTAATTATACTTCTTTAACCTCTCGTGTGTATCATATCAATGTAGCACTTAATGATTGAATCGAAGAGGACCAATGGTTACACTATCGATCTCTAGATTAAACTAATGCTAAGACAAATCAAACAATGATGGGAACAAAATAAAACAAAGCAAAAAACGATATATAACTAATAAATAAAAAGTATTAGGCATCGGCTATTCATCTGGAAATAGAAATCTAACTGCAAAATTATTTAGAGAAATAGTGAAGCTCATTTCTCGACTTGAACATAAAGGTATAACAAGTCTACTCTGGTAGTACTAATTATGCTATTGACAATCTATAGGTCCTAACTCTCATTGGTTCCAAATTGCAAAAAGGCAGTAACGAATAGGTTCAATTATCCACAATTGACCTTAACATCAGCTCTTGTTGGTTAAAGATCGATTGCTCATCTAAACTAGTATTGATTCTTAGAAAACTTTTGGAGAGCTAACAACCTAGATTCATAGACTAGTTAATCAGGATAATCTAAGCATTAAGTAAGAGTTTAGATGCAGAACCTTCTATAAATTCGATCCCTATTTATCCCTAATCATTGATTTCTAAATCCCTAGAAACCGTAAACATGATAAGATAACTACTTAGACATAGAAGAAAGAACAAACAAAGAAGAAGAAATAATAAACATAATGATAAGCTGAATTAAATAGAAATAGCTTCATAAATCTTTTCCAATGGTGTTTTTGAGGATAGGGATCTTCTGCCTCAGAGGATACAAGAGTGGCTGCTGAAGATAATGATAGGATGCCCTAAAAGTTCTGAGAAATCTATTTTAAATAAGCTAAAAACGCATCTGGTACACAATAAGGAAAAATAAAGTTTTTCTCGTGAAAATTTGATGATCAATCGAGCAAGGAGTTTAACGATCGTTCAAGGGGCTAATCTATTGATCTGGAGATGTAAGGTCGATTAACACGTCGAACGCATCTTCAGGTGGCATCTGTTCTCGGCCAGAATGACATGTCTTTGGTAAAATCATCATATCTTCCTAACCACTTGTACGATTGCCCGCAAACCACCTCCAAATAAAAGCTAACGGACGCGGCTATCTTGTGACCATATTAAAGTTTGATACAACGGTGAGAAGTCTTCCAAAAGAATCCAAACTGCTGACACTTCTGCATGATTCTGCATCTCTATATGTTTGTTTTCACTCCAAACAGCTCCTCTTCTCCAAATGTGACCTATGACCTGAAAAGGTTCAAAAATATACTAAAAAACTCTAAAATCACATCTATCAACTCCCCAAAACTTAATATTTTGCTTGTCCTCATGCAAACAAAAAAACCAAGAATGAGAAAGAAGTTTGAAAACGTGGAAATTCCTTTCCCCCTTAAAATTGATACGGGGTTAATAATACCAATTTAACCTCTCGTGCATATCATATCGATGTAGCACTTAACGATCGAATCCAAGAGGACCAATGGTTATACTATCAATCTCAAGATTAAACTCTAGCTAAGAAAAATCAAACAATGGTGGGAACGAAACAAAACAAAGAAAATAACGATATAAAACTAATAAATAAAATGTATCAGGCATCAGGCATTCATCTGGAAATAGAAATCTAAGTAGCAAAATTATTTAAAGAAATATTGAAGATCTATTCTGGACTTGAACATAAAGGTATAACAAGTCTACTCTCGTAGTACTTATTACTCTAATAAAAACCTAGAGGTCCTAAATCTCGTTGGTTCCAAATTGCAAAAAGGCAGTAACGGATAGGTTCAATTATCCACAATCGACCTTAACATCAGCTCTTGTTGGTTAAGGTTCGATTGCTCATCTATACTAGGTCTGATTCTTAGCAAACTTTTGGAGAGCTAACAACCTAGATTCATGTACTAGTTGATCAGGCTAATCTAAGCATTAAGTAAGAGTTTAGATGAAGAACCTTCTATGAATTCGATCCTTATTTATCCCTAATTGTTGACTTCTAAATCCCTAGAAACCCTAAACCTGATAGGATAACTACTCAGACATAGAAGAAAGAACAAACGAAGAAGAAATAATAAATATAATGATGAACTGAATTAAATAGAAATAGGGTTCATAAATTTTCTCCAGTGGTGTCTTTGAGCATTGAGATCTTCTCGCTTAGAGGATACAAGAGTGACTGCTAAAAATAATGACTGGATGCCCTAAAAGTTCTAAGAAATCGATTTAAATAGGCTAAAACGCTTATGGTATAAAATAAGGAAAATCTGGTTTTTCTCGTGAAACTTCTATGATCGATCAATAAAGGGGTTGATCATCGTTCATGGGGCTGATCTATCGATCCTGAGATGTAAGGTCAATTAACACGTCGAGCACATCTTCTGGTGGCGTCAGTTCTCGGCCAGAACGACATGTCTTCGGCAAAATCACGATATCTTCCTAACCACTTGTCCGATTGCCCTCAAACCACCTCCAAATAAAAGCTAACTGGCGCGGCTATCTTGTGACTAAATTGCAAACTTTTAATGCGGATATCTTGAAACAGAATCCAAACTTCTAACGCTTCTGCATGATTCTGTATCTCTATATGCTCGTTTTCACTCAAAACAGCTCATCGTCTCCAAATGTGACGAATGACCTAAAAGACTCTAAAACAGACTAAAATACTGTAAAACACATACTTTGACTCAATAAAACCATGGAAAACAAGGGTTAAAAACCGCTAAAATCACATATATCAACTCCCTCAGACTTAATATTTTGCTTGTCCTCAAGCAAACAGAAAAACCAAAGATGACAAAGAACTTTGAAATCGTGGAAAGTCCTTTCCCCTTTAAAATTGATAGAAGGTTAATTATACTACTTTAACCTCTCGTGCGTATCATATCAATGTAACACTTAACGATCCATTCCAAGAGGACCAATGGTTACACTATCGATCTTTAGATTAAAGTCAAGCTAAGACAAATCAAACAATGGTGTGAACAAAACAAAACAAGGCAAATAGCTATATAAAACTAATAAATAGAAAGTATCAGGCATCGAGCATTCATCAGGAAATAGAAATCTAACTAGCAAAATTATTTAGAGAAATAGTTAAGCTATATTCTCGACTTGAACATAAAGATATAACAAGTCTACTCTCGCAGTACTTATTATGCTATTGACAACCTAGAGGTCCTGACCCTCATTGGTTCCAAATTGCAAAAGGCAGTAATGACCCTCATCGATTTCTCATCTAAACTAGTATTGATTCTTAGCAAGCTTTTGGAGAGCTAACAACCTAGATTCATAGACTAGTTGATCAGGCTAATCTAAGCATTAAGTAAGATTTTATATGGAGAATCTTCTATGAACTCGATCCTTATTTATCTCGAATCATTGACTTCTATATCCCTAGAAGCCCCTAAACCTTATAAGATAACTACTCAGACATAGAAGAAAGAACAAACGACAAAGAAGAAATAATAAACATAATGATAAACAGAATTAAATAAAAATAGGGTTCATTAATCTTCTCCAATGGTGTATTTGAGGATAGAAATCTTCTCCCTCAGAGAATACAAGAGTGGCTGTTGAAGATAATGATAGGATGGCCTAAAAGTTCTAAGAAATCTATTTAAATAGGCTAAAAACGCTTGGTACAAAATCAGGAAAATCTGGTATCTCTCGTGAAACTTCGATGATCGATCGGGCAAGGGGTTGATCGATCGTCCAAGGGGCTGATCTATCAATCCTGAGATGTAAGGTTGATCAACACGTCGAGCGCACCTTCTGGTGGTTTCTGATCTTGGCCACAATGACATGTCTTTGGTAAAATCTTCATATCTTCCTAACCATTTGTCCGATTGCCTGAAAACAACCTCCAAATAAGAGCTAACTGACGTGGCTATCCATCGGTGCGAGTTCTTACAAAAGAATCCAAAATTCTGACTCTTCTGAATGATTCTGCATATCTAGATGCTTGTTTTCACTCCAAACAGCTCATCTTCTCCAAATGTAACGTATGACCTGAAAAGACTCTAAAACAGAGTAAAAGACTCTAACACACATACTTTGACTCAATAAAACCATGGAAAACAAGGGTTAAAGCCGCTAAAATCACATCTATCACTCCCCATACTTAATCTTTTGCTTGTCCTCAAGCAAACAGAAAAACCAAGAATGAGAAAGAAGTTTGAAAATGTGGAAAGTCCTTTCCCTCTTAAAATTGATACAAGATTAATTATATTAATTTAACCTCTCATGCGTATTATATCGATGTAGCACTTGACGATCAAATCCAAGTGGACCAATTGTTACACTATCGATCTCTAGATTAAACTCAAGCTAAGACAAATCAAAGAATGGTGGGAACAAAACAAAACAAAGTAAATAAACATATAAAAAATAATAAATAAAAAGAAGCAGACATTGGAAATTCATCTGGAAATAGAAATCTAACTAGGGAAATTATTCAAAGAAATATTGAAGCTCATTCTTGACTTGAACATAAAAGTATAACAAGTCTACTCTCGTAGTACTTATTACTCTATTGACAACCAAGAAGTCCTAAATCTCGCTCGTTCCAAATTGCAAAAAGGTCGTGACGATAAGGTTGAATTATCCACAATAAACCTTAACATAAACTCTCGTTGGTTAAGGATCAATTGCTCATCTAAAATAGTTCTGATTCTTAGCAAACGTGTGGAGAACTAACAACCTAGATTCATAGACTAGTTGATCAGGCTAATATAATCATTAAGTAAGATTTTAGATAGAGAATCTTCTATGAATTCAATCCCTATTTATCTCTAATTATTGACTTTTAAATCCCTAGAAACCCTAAACCTGATAAGATAACTACTCAAACATAGAAGAAAGAACAAACGAAGAAGAAGAAATAATAAACATAATGATAAACTGAATTAAATAGAAATAGGGTTTATAAATCTTTTCCAATGGAGTTTTTGAGGATAGAGATCTTCTCCCTCAGAAGTTACAAGACTGGCTGCTGAAAATAATGATATGATGCCCTAAAAGTTTTGGGAAATCTATTTAAATAGGCTAGAAACGCGTTTGGTACAAAATAAGGAAAAATCTGGGTTTTCTCGTGAAACTTTGATGATCGATCGAGGAAGGGGTTGATCGATCGTTCAAGGGGCTGATCTGTCGATCATGAGATGTAAGGTCGATCAACACGTCGAGCAAATCTTCTGGTGGCGTCTGTTCTCGGCCTGAGTGACATGTCTTCGGTACAATCATCATATCTTCTTAAACACTAGTCCGATTGCCCGCAAACCACCTGCAAATGAAAGCTAACTGACACGCCTATCTTGTGACAAAATTACATCTCGATCCAACGGTGAAAAGTCTTCAAAAAGAATAACGCTTCTGCATGATTCTGCATTATTCTGCATCTCTATATGCTCGTTTTTACTCCAAACAGCTCATCTTCTCCAAATATGACGTATGACCTGAAAATACTCTAAAACAGATTAAAAGCCTCAAAAAAGCATAATTTGACTCCATAAAACCATGGAAAGAAAGAGTTAAAAACCGTTAAAATCACATCTATCAACTCCCCCAGACTTAATCTTTTGTTTGTCCTCAAGCAAACAGAAAAACCAAGATTGAGAAAGAAGTTGAAAACATAGAAAGTCCTTTCCCCCTTAAAATTGATACAAGGTTAATTATACTAGTTTAACCTCTCGTGCGTATCATATCGATGTAGCACTTAACGATGAAATCCAAAAGGACCAATGGTTAAATTATCGATCCCTTGATTAAACTCAAGGTAAGACAAATCAAACAATGGTGGAAACGAAACAAAACAAATCAAATAAACATATAAAACTAATAAATAAAGAGCATCAGACATTGGGCATTCATCTGGATATAGAAATCTAAGTAGGGAAATTATTCAGAGAAATACTGAAGCTTCATTCTCGACTTGAACATAAAAGTATAACAAGTCTACTCTGGTAGTACTTATTACTCTATTGAAAGTCTAGAGGTTCTAACTCTCATTGGTTCCAAATTTCAAAAAGGCAGCGACGAATGGGTTCAATTATCCACAATAGACCTTAACATCAGCTCTCGTTGGTCAAGGATCAATTGCTCATCTAAACTAGTACTGATTCTTAGCAAGCTTTTGGAGAGCTAACAACCTAGATTCATAGACTAGTTGATCAGGCTAATCTAAGCATTAAGTAGGATTTTAGATGGAGAATATTCTATGAATTTGATCCATATTTATCTCTAATCATTGACTTCTAAATCCCTACAAACCCTAAACCTAATAAGTTAAGTAAGCGGACATAGAAGAAAGAACAAACGACGAAGAAATAATAAACTGAATTAAATAGAAATAGGGTTCATAAATCTTCTCCAATGGTGTCTTTAGGATAGAGATCTTCTCCCTCAGATGATACAATACTGGATGCTGAAAATAATGATAGGATGCCCTAAAACTTTTGAGAAATCTATTTAAATAGGCTAAAACATGTTTAGTACAAAATCAGGAAAATCTGATTTTTCTCGTTGAACTTCGATGATCGATCGAGCAAGGGGTTGATAAACCATCCAAGGGGATTATCTATCGATCCTGAGATGTAAGGTCGATCAACACATCGAGCGAATCTTCTGGTTGCGTCTGTTCTTGGCCAGAATGACATGTCTTCCGTAAAATCCTCATATCTTCCTAGCCACTTGTCTGATACCCCTCAAACCACCTCCAAATAAAAGCTAACTGATGCGGCTATGTTGTGACCAAATTGCAGCTCGATACAAAGGTGAGAAGTCTTCCAAAAGAATCCAAACTTCTGACGCTTAGGCATGATTCTGCATCTCTAAATGCTCATTTTCACTCCAAACAGCTCATCTTAATGTGACATATGACCTGAAAAGACTCTAAAACAGAATAAAAGTCTCTAAAACACATACTTTGACTCAATAAAACCATGGAAAACAAGGGTCAAGAACCTCTAAAATCACATCTATCAACTCCCCCAGACTTAATATTTTGCTTGTCCTCTAGCAAACAGAATTAACAAGAATGAGAAAGAAGTTGATGAGGGCATCAAGCCAATGGAACCAAACCTACCTATGAGTAGAGCTAGAGCACGCAAGTTAAGGGAGCAACTTGGAGAAACTGTGGCTGAAGTGCTAAGCAA
>OVBA01006860.1:0-16007 GCA_900406435.1 Lepidium aucheri
TCTACTCGGCACTAACCTGCGAGGACAACATCAAGACCACTCCTCGATGTCAAAACTCACCATTGACCAGCAAGGAGAAGATTTCTGGTTAAAAACTTAAATCGGTTTAGCCAGTAGGGTTACGCTAATAACTCTATAAATACCCTTTGTTGGTCATTTTATCAATCATCTGATGTTTANATAATTTCGTTGTAGCTTTATATTTGGATCTTAAGGTACTTTATTTATTCTTGCGTTTATGCTTTAATGAATTGAGTATTTACTTATATCTTTGTCATTTACTTTCTCCTCTTTACTTTTATTATTGCTGTTTATGCTTATGAATATGAAATCTCCCTTGATCCTCCACTCTCAATCGATGATGAGTGAGTAGATCCTTGTGGATCTCGAGGATAGGAAGATCAGAGGGGAAATCTCCGATCCCCTCGCATATGCGAACATGGATTTGATCCAATCTCTTCTCATATAACCGAGCTTAATGCTGATCTCTCCCTGATCAAGAGAGATTTGATTTGGGCTGAAACCCCAAAGCTAGCGCTAAGGGGATCGGAGACCAAAGTGTCATATGAGAGATGGCTTTCACCTGCCGAGGAGAGATCTAGCATGTGGATTGGCCATTAAACACTTTGGGCCTGACTTTATGCTTTGGATCCGGCTTAATTGCGGCTAGCGTCGTATTGGATCAGCCGGATCGGGAAGGGATCTTCACCACGAGAGTGGGTGTATCTAGCTTGTCCCGGTTTAGAGCTCGCCTTATATAGCTTGGCGGAGTTAGATCAGCAAGTTAACCGCTGATTACCCATTCCCTATCCTCTAGATTCATGTTTAATTCCTTTAGATTATCGCATAGCTAGTCTTTACTCTGTTTATTGCTCATTTCTCTGTTTTGAATTAATTTGCTCTGTTTTTATTTTGTCATCTATTGTAATTTGTCCTTTATCCTAGTTTAAGAGCTTATCTAAGTATTGGCCTAACTTTGTGACAGATTTTTAGGTTGCTTGGACTAGATCTTAGTACTAGATAGGCTATTTGCAAGTACCTCCGAGTATTGGTTAGACAATCCACTCTACTTACCACTATCCTCAATGATTTGATAGTTTAGAGATTAAAAATCTTGTTATCAGTAGTGGGAATATCAAACCAAATACGCGGATTATTGATGAGCAATCAAGACTAACAATATACCTAGTTCAAGTTCAATGTGGAAGGAAATTCTGTCACAATCCCATCCAAACAAAGCAACAAGGTAAAGGTAAAAAGCAAGCTATAATAAGACAAAGTTCAATTCAAAAACAAAGCATGAAAAATAAATGAATTCGGAAGGCAAAATCAACGATAAGAGTGCTGGTTAACGAGGGAAAAGGTCAAGGATCGGTATGTAAATATGGGGGAACTAAAATCCTTGATTATCCACATGGGATATGACCTCAAGCGAGGGAATCAAGGCTGGTTCATGTCGCCCTGTGATCATGGATCTTTGCTCAAGGAAACTCCAATCCTACACTAGTAGTGGAAATTAGATCAAGCAAGCATTAAGATCGGATCCATAATGGCTAACATTCTTGTAAGGAATTCAATCTCTTGCCCTAAATGAGGATTGTCCTAGATCTAGCTTAGATAAACATTTTAACAACCCTCATTGGCTATAACTGATCTGATCCGAGTTTGAAATGGCCAATATGATCTAGTTAGGTCTTGACTAATTTAATCCTAAGTAATCTAGATCCCCACAGATTCACACCGATCTACCTCATTTCCTCGTTACCCAAGGCGAATCTACTCACTCATGGCGAGTGAGAGCTCAAACCTTGGGATCAAAGAAAAGTACATAAAAAAGATAAGATATTAAGATTGAAACTAAAAATAAATTGCAAAATGATCTTCAATAAACTTAAATAATCATTCGGCTAAGAACAACACAAAAATTCGAAAAGAAACTACTCTTTGATCGCTAACGTTTTTTATCCAATAGTCTCCATCTGTTTCTGTGGGCTGTAAACGTATTTATAGCCCACGTGCTTCTAACCCTAGTACGCCTAGTCAAACCTACCTAAAATGGTCAAACAGTAAAGTTGAAGGGTGGTCGTCACAGGTGCATTAAAGAGGGAAGAGTTCAAGGAACATTTCAGATATTTGACTTGTAGAATGGCGTTGGGTCCAATTATATGAGGGTGATTGCAACTCTGAGTGGCTGAGTCTTGCATTAGTCTCTTGATTCTCCCTCGAGGTGGAGTAGCGAGGCGGTAGAATGAGATGGGTTCTTCTTCTCGAGAATCAAGGTCTTGTGCTCCGCAAAACTTTATTCTGCTTATCCTCGCGATACGAGTTGCGAGGTGATATGGTGAGGCTCGTGAGAGTCAAGATGATAAGTGGATTTTTAAAGTTCAATCCAAAGAAAACTCTTAATCGAATTTTAAGGTGTAGATGATATGCATGAGAAACAAACTAAGAATCATAAAAAACAAGGTCAGTAACCCCTAGGACCATCCCCCAAACTTAAATCACCCAGTCCCTTGTGTGTATGAAATCTTAGAGGTGAACCCTAGGTTGACAATTAGAAAAACAATGGAATGCAATGTTATTTATAAGTAGTGGAGTAGGTACCTTTTGGAGACTTAGAAAGGTCTTACAAGGCAATTTGCTGCGCCTCTAGGTGGTTCCTTGCAGTTCCAGGGCCAAGGCACTCTTTCCGGAAAATGGGGTGAAGTCCTTGCTGTCATTCCTCGCAGGAATTGCCGAGTGTAGAGGGGTTTTGGCACGTTGGTGTTCATCTGATCATTAGAATCCCATTTCTCTACTCTTAACTGCTCAGTGATTGTCGTAGACGCATGTAGATACTTTTGAAATAGAAATGAAAAGCAAGAAATATATATATATGAGCAAGTCAAGGTTTAATCCCAATAATCATCATTCAATATCCAGGGATCAAGCAAATGAATGTAAGAATCAAAGGATCAGAATTATTGGCTAAGAGTTTGGTGATGTATGTGAGTGAGCTGGGAGAAGGCAGAAGGGGGTCAAGACATAATTCTCCAAAATTTAATCTCTAGTGGTCTCACTCACGCAATACATCACCTCAAAAGGATATAATCTCCAAACCACTTTAATTATGCCCTCGATAATGTCCAATGAACATATTGGGCACGCCTCTTGTAGTCTACTCGAAGGTGAGCTTCGAGGACTGCATTTCCTTAGCCAAAAATCCAACCTTCGACACCCTGCTTGTGAGGTCTAAGTGTGAGGGTTACTTCACTTCGGAAAGGTAGGGACTTGCGTCAAACAAGGCCAGCTTAAGTCAGCCCTCGCCATGGCTACTGCGAGGCTGAGGTGCGAGGTTGCCTAGTTCTTGGCTCTTTAGTGTCAACCTTCTCTAATTGCTGCCAAGAAAAATGTCTTTGGTCCGATTAAGCTTAGTGCCCCTAAAACAGAGAAAACACCACCAACCCAGAGAGCAAGATAAAAGTAAAAGAGATTGACATCAGAAAAGCTAAAATCCTAATTGTAGCAAGCAAACACTCAATATGGCAACGACGCCAATTTGATAGAAAATTTTTCACCCAAAAGATATCAAAACCTATTATACTCAAATGTCGATGTAGGACAATAAGGTGTTAATCCAAACAAGTGTGATGCTAGCAATTAGAGCTATCTTATTTAAGCCAAGTAGTTGATGGAGGATTTAAGAACCTAAGGCAGAGAATTAAAATGCAAAAGGAAGGCTTAAATAAAATAAAGCATGAAAAAGAGAATAAGAACACAAAAAAAAGCAATAATAATTGGATTGGGTGATGAGGAATAAGGTCAGGGATCAATGCTTAGCTGGGAGAATACTAGGATGCTTAACAAAACCCATTAGGGATGGTCTGAAGCAAGGATACAGATATTCAAGTCACTCTCGTGACCATTGGACTTTCACAAGATAAATCTCAGCCCTACACGAGTAGCGGGAACACAATATCAAGAAAACATTAAAAGTAGATCCAATAACAGCTAACAATCACATAAGGAAGTCAATCTATGAGACAAATGATGATTGTCCTAGAATCTAGTTTGGTTTAGCATTTTTACGACTACCTAGTCAGCAAAAATGGAACAAATCCGAAAATCAATTGGCCAGAATGAAATCGGTATTAAGAATACTTGATCTAGCAAGATCCTATCTATATCAAGCTTAAACAACCTAGATTCCCCAAGATCTACATCAATCTACCACATTTCCTCATCACCCGAAAACATCAAATAAGATTTTTGTCATTAAGAACAGAAAAAACAAGCACATTAATCTTAAAGAGCAAAGAAAAATAAGAAGAATGCAAAAGAAACTAAACTTAAATACTTACTAGATCAAAATAAATCTTCATACAAAGCTAGAGAGAGTTTTCAAGTGTTTTCTCAAGAACAAGGAGGCAGAAAAACATGGATCCTCCTTTTTTGGGGTATAATGGGTATTTATACCCATTTAAAAAAACCCTAAAAATAGTCAAAACATAGAGAAAAAGTCAACAAAATGAGGTTTGGATGGAGGACTCACTGTTGTACCTCGCGTGGTGGGTGAGAAACGTTCTTTGGTCTTCAGAATCTGATCACTCGCAGTTGGTAAGGCGAGGAGTACCTGCGAGGTGTGCTCGGTCAGCTATTTCTTCTGTATTCCAGCTACTCGAACCTGTCTGATTCAGTCTTGGGTTTGGGTTGAGCTTGTTCTGATCCTTGGGAGCACGCCTCGCAGATGAACTACAAGGGTTGACTTCGAGCTGGTCAGGATCTCCTTCTTAGCAGCATTTTCTGATATAGACTTCCACTCCAGTCTGGTCCAAACTATTCCTCATGTCCATGAGTGCATTCAAAGTGCTCCAAAAAGCTATTGAAAGCGTTTAATAGGAAGGAATAGAAAGTGGAATCTAAACCTTCTTTTCTATCTAAGGTCTAATCAGAAATTGTGAAAGTTCACTACAAAAGTACCTAATATTCACTCTATATGCAAAACGTATGGGATGCAAGTGCAAAACATGAAAATAAGCCTAAAAAGACTCTATAATGATGCAAATTCTAAGGTATGGATGGAAAATGACTCGAAATATGGTCCTAAAACTCGTTAAAAACAAAAAATATTAGTAGCTTAAAGTCACATGATCATCATGTACTCATCCAAAATTTATTACATGTTGCTTTACGACGTTTGTTGCCAAAAGGACCTAGGGTTTCTGTGACTAACGTATACAATTACTTCAACAAATTGTGCCAACGAGTCATAGACCCAGAAAAACTGATCACTCTAGAGTATGAAATTATTGAGAAATTGTGCCAAATGGAGCGGTTCTTTCCTCCATCACTATTTGGTATCATGTTTCACCTTCCCATACACTTAAAAAGAGATTCATGTTTGGGAGGACCTGTTCACTTCCGTTGGATGTACCCTTCCGAATGATTTGTCATGTACATTTTATTCACTTTATGTTCTTTTGTATTGTCTACTATTAATTCACTAATGTAAAGTCTCAGGTATATGAAAACTCTCAAGTCATATGTGAAAGATTATGCTAGGCCAGAAGCATGCATGGCAGAAGGATATTTGGCTGGAGAATGCCTTGCATTCTGTTTGGGATTCCTGAAAAAACTCCGTTCGAGTAGAAGCTGCTGTAACTTGGAATGAAGATTTTGACAATAATAGAGTTGTTGTTGAAGGCCGTCCATTGCAAAAGGGCACAATAATAACCCTTTCATATAAAGATAGGGACATAGCACATCGTTATGATTGATGAATATGGCTGTGATGGAACCATATTTGGAGTAAGTTAAGTTACATCATATTAAGAATATGTTGTATGCTTATTCTTAGACCTAACTACTGTTTATTTGGATACACGATGCCTTTAGAAGAATTGCAAAGTACTTATGTTCGGTGTGCTAAAAGTGAAACTCTATTATGAAAGTGTCACACTGAACAGTTTGGTTAATGGATTAAGAATAAGGTCTAATTAATAACTATACTCACTTTATATTACAGCATCAAAACCATGAGTTCAAGTAGGAAGGGGTCGGACGGGATCGCATGAGTACAAGAGAAAGCAACTCACGTATATTGTTGTATTGTAAACTAGGTACCGATTAACTCATAGAACCATTCTACGAAGCCGAGGTGGTTGGCATTTGGGCTACGAAATACTTTAGAAACACATACATGATTTGTAATTTACGTGAAATGCTTTCGCATAGATAATATGAAGAGAAAGACTCAAAGTAGTGAAGTTAAATATGAAGCCTGTAGTATGTGTAGGTCTTTACCTCGAGACAACTGACACACTGCTGACATAGTAACATACTAAAGGAGATAGTACTGCTTCATTACCATATGTTCACAATCCCATTATTTAAATGCAGTTGGGCTAACAAAGGTTATGGCGTCAAAGAAGAAGACGAATTCACACTTGTTAACCTCTATATGAGCCAACAACCATAACTCAAAGATCCCATACATTCTGCCATCCTAAGCAAAACAAGTTTTTTATTCTAGAGAATTAGACTCTTCTCCATGGTATATTGTACTGAGAGCACCTTCGAGAGCATATCACGAGCTGGAGACAAATGAAGAGTTTATTTGGGCACCATTTCTAGTCTAGATAGATGACAACTTAGATGACATAGATTTTGATGACGAAAGTTTTTGTGTTAGGGATGATTGTGAAGGGATAATAGTTGAAGAATGACTTATTACAGAATGATTGATTGATTGATTTAAATTGTTGACTGTTTTTAATGATCAACTATGGCAAGGACAAGATGAGGGAATACAACTGGAGGGATAGCACGTCAAAGTGCACATCAACAAGGCATAGATACTAAACCGGATATGCAGACTAGGCCGACTTCAAAAACTAGACATAAAACAAAGAGGCTTGAAGATTTGGAAGTCTGTGAGGTAGGAGATAAGACGGAAGTGGAACAAGTACGAGAAACTGTTGAAGATGGTGATGAGGAAGTTGTTGATGAAGTGGAACATGTACGAGAATATGTTGAAGATGGTGATGAGGGAGCTACTGATAAAGCGTAACATGATCAGGAAATTGGTGAAGATATTATGGTTGGTCAAGACAAAACTAATGATGACCTAGCTGTTGAAGCAAGTAATAAGGCAGAGAAACCAGAAGAACTTGTTACAGAAACAAAGGAAAAAGAACATGATGAACCAGTGGAACCTCAAGTTGGTATTATGACACAAGAATTTCATGTTGCATCTGACCTTGGTATTACGAGACAAGAATCCCAATCCCAGATACCTGAAGTTGGCCTTAATGATCGAGAATCTCATCATATTGAGGTTCCCAGCACAAAAGAAGCACAAACTCCAGGTCAGATAACAAAAAGAGGAAAAGAGGGCCAACCAAGATGTGTAAAGTGGCTAAAGACCATCAAGACAAGGTAGATGTTTTATTCACTGAGCTTGGTGAGCATGCAGGAACCAATTCAGTAACGTTATCATCATATCTCTGTGCTCTTCTGCGGAAATACGTACCTACACTACTTGATGATTGGAGGAAGCTTGATGACGAAACAAAGTGTACACTATGGGAGGAGACACAAGTTTATGCATATTATCTGTATCATATGTTATCATACATATAACTTTGTAACTAATTATTTATTTATATTGCTGCAGTGACACTTTAATTTACAAGAGGAGTGGGAGAAAGATTCTGTTTTCAAGCAAATGTGTTGCTTATGGAGGGCTGGAAAGTCTAGTTTACTCTCTCAAATTCAAGACGCAAAGAGTAGCACATAATGAATTGGATTGAAGCCAATTAACGTCCAATCAATTCCATCTTGGAACGCTTGGGTCAAAAGTAGAACTACCACAACATTTAAGATCATACTTACTACTAACTATTAAATATATTTATGTTACTTAATAGTACATAACCTTAAAAACTTCATTGGTATTATCAACAAATGGGCAACATGTCTAGGACATTAAGGAGGAATCAGATACCACATACAACCATTCGGAAAGGAATGTTTTGCCTAGCTCATGAAATTGTAAGTTTGACTATGAAATATAATAAGTTGGACAAATGCTAACAAGTAATATACGTATTGTTTGTATAAGGCGAAAAATACAAATCCTAGGGAAGTAAGTAGGAATAAGGTCTGGATAGCGGGACACACTCATTCTTACGGTTGGCCTGTGGGACATGAGTTTGCTGACACCATTGTAAGTATACCAATTTGATGGTTTATTTAGTTACTTAGGGAAATTACAGTTTTTGATAACTATTATAAGTTTTAGGAACAAATACAATCAACTGATAGTTAGATGGACTCTACATCAGCTCATACAACAAAAGAAGACGTTGTGAGTCACGTTTTAGGAAAATACAAACCTGGATGTGTTAGAGGGATGGGTAGATGAATAACTACAACAAAGCTTATGTTCATGCAAGCGAGGGACTCAACAATTGAAGAACTAAAGAGTGAGGTTCAAGATATGAAGAATATGGTTCGTAACTTAACTGGAAACAAAGTGAACATTACTTAACATTGAATTTTAATGTCTCATAATACTAGATTAACGTACTGAACACTTAGTCATTTTTTTGTTAGAAGAAATGTGGTGATGTGCAATCTCAATATGAGATTAGTGAGCTAAACAAAGAAGGAATTAGATGTCATATTCTGGATTGGTTTGGGAGAAAAGATGTGATTGTGGGAGAAGGAGAAATATGTTTAGCTGAAAATAGTACAAAATTAGTCGTATCCCAATAGTGGCAGCTATACTTGTCAAAAGTGTAACATGTCCAGAAGCTAGTGTCTAGAGACCTACGACAGATATTATCACACTTAATCAAGCTATGCGGGTTAAGATAGCATGCCATGCTGATAAAATCATTCTAGACATGAGATTGGACAACAATCTGGGCTCTTCAAACACATATGGATCTAAGGTAAGTGTTTTAGATTGTATTACAACATGTACACTCATTAGATAAAACCTGACCAATTTGCCATTTTAGGATACCGATCAAAATGGTCAGAAAAATACATACATAATTTTTGATTAGAATATCGGTGAACTTATAGCTGAAGGTATTTTGTGTTCAACTGACCCAAAGGATGTAATCAAGGATATTCTATTGGGTTTGAATGCTGCTATTTTGAAAGTTTATATTGTGATTAAACTTGATGCTTATCTATGGAGACCGAGTACTGAAGTATATGTGATGGAAAATGCTTGTAATGCAAAAATCACATGGCCAATTGATAGAGTGGAATTAGTGGATATACCTGCACAAAAAAAAGTACTTAGGACAACTACTCAGCTAACTGTTGACACTAAGTTTCCTTGTTTTATTTTAAATGTTGAATATGTTGTTGTGTAATACTGTTTTACTTGTTATTGGTGATCGAGTTCACGTAACACCACTAATACAAGCGGCAAAGGAGTGAAGAAGAAATGCATCCAAATTGATTGCAATAATTGTTGTCGCCAAGTTGCAGAAGGCAGATTGTGTGCCACTGATCTAGACAATGTTGTCCATCACGTTCTTTTGAGTCCAATTGCTAGTAAAGTATGGGTTGAAATTATAAAGATTGATGATACAAGTGTGTGGAGACCAAACTCAGAAATTTAGTACATTTCAGATGTACTAGGAACTACTGTTGCATGGCCAAACGACAAGCTTGTGTTCTAGATTTCCTGTGACTCATGATTAAGATTCGAACTCGTAATTGCTTATTGCATTATCGTTTATACTTTTTTGTCTAACTATTATCGGATATATTATTAAGACGCTTATAGTACTTTATGTATTATCAAATATATTATTAGAGCCTTTAAACTAAAATTAAATAGAAACGTAGTGGATATATGTTTTATTAATGTAAATGTGTTACTAACAAAAAATTTAACACATAATTGTGTTATAAAGATAAAAATCAAAAACTATTATAAAATGATTTATCTACAAACTATATATATACATATATATATATATTGTATCATCAATTCGTAATAATACATTGCAAACTACTTTAAGAATATCATTTTCGTATATAGTATTAGAAGTTTAGAGTTTAGGAGTTATAGTTAGTGGTTTAGGATTTATGGTATAGTATTTGGGGTATAGAATCAAAATTACACTTATATGCAAATATTATAGTATTTATATATTTAGATTATTGATAAAAATATACTTTGCTTTATAAAAGGATAAATTTAAGTTTTAATATTTGAAGTTTAGACATCAGGAATTCAGGATTAGAGATTATAGTTTAGGATTTAGGGTTTAGAAACTAAATATATACTAATTTCATTTTACAAGTTTTTATAGTCGTAACATTAAAAAATTAAATTCTAAATTAATTGAATCAAAAAATTCATAATATTTTTATAAATTTTAATTATTAAGGAGAATTAAATTAATTACAGAATTACTTAGAATTGAAAATCTATATTTTGAACAAAATGACCAATGAAATGAGAGTACTAGGATTCATTCTCAAGAGTTTATCTCAATCGTTGTATCAATTTTGTGATACAGTCTCATCCGTACGATCAATACTAGTGTTCAGACCAATGAAATAAGAGTATTAGGATCCATTCAAGTTAATTTCAATCGTAGAATCATTTTTTTTATACAATCTCATATGTAGGATCAATAATCTAACATTCTTATTTTTTTATATTGGGCCATAAACCTTACGACTTAACAATTTTTCATCGCCTTTGCCATTTCTTCTTGGTCTTCTTCAAAGACTTCACTACTTTTCATCAACTTCACTATTTTACATTCCTCTCGTTGCGCCAAAAGTTGATTACATATCTCTCCTTCGCTATCCGGTATTGTAATCCTTAAATCTCTGTCATAGCATTTTCACATAACCGTATGATTTTGTATAATTTAGTGTATATTTGATAGGCTAGAGTATGAACGAGCAAGGAGGTAGAGAATCTGCAGGTAAGTTTTATGGATTTTGCCTCTGATTCACGATTTCATAGTACGCTTAGTATAACTATTTGGATTTCACTTTGAAATTTGACTCATTTCCTAATATCTGAGAGTTACAATCAGATTTAGAAATGGAAGCAAGGAAAGGACTAATATGTAAACTCCCAAAAAATGGAATTAAACCACAGCTCCACCAATAGCCACAAGAAGAAGCAGATGATTATCAAGAAAGTGATGTGCAGGAGATCACTACAATAGAATATCGGCGAGTTTTGGGATACAACTTGACCCGCATTGAGGTAGAAAAAAATTCATTGAACCTATGTTCCTCATATGTATAAAAAAAATGACAGAAAGTGCACACAACTTCAGTCAACTTAAACACACCAAGCAAGAAGAAGGAGAATCCTGCCCACACAAGGCTCGTGGAGACTTTAGTTTCCAAGCTTGTTGTGTTCTAGACTTCAGTTTTTTTTTGTCAACGGCAGGATATATTGATAGAATATAAGACAGATACATCAAAAATCACAAGCTGTCTCTCTAGCACTACGAGCTAGAGCATCTGCTCTATGATTCAAAAGACGTGGCACAAGAGAAATAGAGAAAATAGAGAATAATGACAGTAAACGTGAAAATTCTTCCTGATAGGGGAGGAACGCCGGCCAGTCTTCAGGTTGCTCCATTATCTTCAACACTGATTCACAATCCGTCAAAAGCTCAACTTCCAAAAACTGAAAAGTCAAAAGAGACTCCATCGCCCAAAGGACAACTTCCACTTCAGAATGAAGGGCAGAAAGACTCATGTGAACACTTCTAGCTCCCATACATGCTCCCTCCACTGAATCTGGAAAACTGAACCAACCTAAACCTGTTTTTAGGTCCGAGTTCTTCCAGGAAGCATCCACAAAGCATTTGTAACCTGTGAAGCTTGGATTAGATGTGGTAGAAAAAGCCAGAGAGGCTTTTGGGATAACCGTACTGGTAATGGGAGAGATCTTTGTTTTATTTAGTTCAGCGCGAACAATAGACCATTCTTTATAATCCGCCTCAGCGTTTTGAATGATGCAACGTGGATCAGTATTAGTATTTGAGAAGCAATGATCATTTCTTGCTTTCCAAATATGCCAGATAATCCATGGAAAATATTTAACCTCTTCTCTATCTGGTAATCGACAGAGTAGATAATCCAGATTGTACCAAATTGACCCACCTGGGAAAATATCTACTGCAGAGGGAATACTAGAAAGTGCCCATACTTGAATACCTGAAGGGCATTCAAACAGGGCATGATTAATAGTTTCGTTCTCAGTCCCACATCTGGAGTAGCAAGAATCGCAATTGATACCTCTTTGATTTAGATTTTGTTTAACAGCCGTACAACCTGATATAGCTTGCCAAAGAAAATGTTGAATCTTATTTGGACAATCTAGTTTCCAAATCTTATTAATCAATGCTTTGAAATTTGGTCCAAATTGTCCAATCGCAAGTAATGAGGAAGCTTCTGCCGTTTGATAACCTGACTTAACAGAATATCTTCCTGATTTAGTGAAAAACCAGTTCCAGTAATCTGGACGTTGTCTTCTGGGAATAGGAATTCCCAAAATTAGTTGGGCATCTATAGGTTCAAAATATTAATTCACTAAGGTTTCCTTCCACGGTCTAGATTCATAATCTATAAATTGATCCACTGTAAGATCCGGAAATAAATTATAGGTCACATTATTTGCCGGTCGGGGGTACAGTCTGGTATCCATGGGTCCTGCCAGACCTTGATAGACTTCCCATCCCCTATTTTTCTAATCATACCTTTGGCAACTAATGATCGTGCCGACGATATACTGCGCCAACCATAGGAGGAATTTGCCTTTAAATTTGCCTTTAAAGGACATTGATCCTTATAATATCTTCCTTTCATAACCCTTGCAAATAAAGAGTTTGGGACGTCTATCAATCTCCATAATTGTTTAGCTAAAAGAGCTGAAATAAATTCCTCCAATGCTCGAAAACCAAGTCCTCCTTCGCATTTGGGTTTACACAATTTCTTCCATTTCTTCCAATGGATACCTTTGGAGGTATCAGAATTAGACCACCAAAAATTTGCTATGGCAGAATTTAATTTCATGATAATTGTTTTAGGTAATCGAAAGCAGGACATTACATACGTGGGTAAAGCCGTAAGTACAGATTTATTTAAAACCTCTTTCCCAGCTTTAGATAAGAATTTGGAGGACCAACTATTTATTCTATCTTGAAGTTTCTCCCGTACAAAGGCAAAGACTTTCGTCTTAGCCCCCCTAAGATTTTCCGGTAATCCTAAATATGTTCGCATACCTCCCACATTCGTAATACCTAGTGTTTGGTGAATCTCCATTTTGTGAGTTTGAGGAATTGCATGTCCAAACTGAATTGATGACTTGTCAAAATTAATTTGTTGACCTGATGCTAATTCATATTCCTTAAATATGTTTAATACTTTTGATGTTTGTTTAGATGCTTTTACAAAAAAACAAACTATCATCCGCAAAAAGTAGATGAGAAACCATCGGGCTAGATCGGGCAATAGAAATACCCGTAATAAGACCTTGGTTTTCAGCATGTCTAAGTTTGGAGATTAGTACTTCAGTACAGAGGATGAAAATATAGGGAGAAAGAGGGTCCCCCTGACGAAGTCCTCTATGAGGTTTAACTTGACCACCCGAGACCCCATTTATCAATATGGAGTATTCAACACTTGTGATGCAATACATAACGCATTGTATCCAAGATTCAGAAAATCCCAATTTTCGGAGTAGAGCCTCGACAAAGTTCCATTCTACTCTCTCATAGGCTTTACTCATATCTGTCTTAATAGCCATAAATTTGCCCTTGATTGCATTATTTGTTCTGAGAGCATGGAAAATTTCTTGAGCAATCAGTATATTATCAGAAATCAATCTTCCGGCAATAAAAGCTGATTGTGTTTCAGATACCAATTTTGGCAAAATCTTCTTGATTCTCAAGCAAAGGACTTTCAAAATTATTTTGTAACCGACATTACACAAGCTAATAGGTCTAACTATTGGAGGACCAACTATTACACAAACTAAGTGGCAATGGTCTGGTGGTTTTTACTTGATGAGAAAGTTGTCCTGTTTGTTCTAGACTTTAGTTTTACTTTTCGATTTCCCTGTTTTATTGTTTATGGCCATTGGTGCCTCCTTTTATTTTGCTTTATTGTTTACCAAGTTTGAGCCTTTCCATTTCTCTAATAAAAAACTATTTCTTATATAATTTTTTTATTTAAAATTAGGTATATATCTCTTGTTCACAGAAAATTATGGTCAAATTAAAACAAAAATCAATATTCCAAAACGCAATGTAATCTCTAATTGAACAACAAAATTTTATTTCTAATCTAAAGATGGCATTTACATAATGCAATTATAAAGATAATATAATGTAACATAAATGCTATTGTAAAATAGATAATTGTATATTGCAAAACGCTATTGAAAATATTAAATTATATATATATATATATTGAATTGTATATATATTTATATAAACAATATTGAACAATTAAAAATTTAATATTCGAATATTAATGTATAGGTAAAAAAATATATGCTATAATAGAAATATATATAACACGTAAAGAACGCTATTAGAAAATTATTATAAATAAATACAAAACATTATGCATATTAGTTTTATTGCAACATAAAAATCGCTCTAAGATGAGAAGATTTATTAGCACAACCGTACTCCACTATCTAAAGTGTCAAACCTATTATCATGGGCGATGTCAGAATATTTTCTACTTCGTTATTTAACCTGTACAATAGCATTTTTCTTATAATAAGAAAACCCCGATTTCTTGTAGTTATTCATTACAGAATTTCAATGAACACTTCAACGGCAATGAACTTCCTTGCATCAAGATTACTAGTTAATCAGACTAAACCTAGCATTTAGCACACTTAAGTGGAGGATCGATAGATCTCGCAACCCTAACAACAGGAATCCATCATCAAACCCCTAGATGAATTAGGGAAGATGAATTTCAATGATGCACTTTACGATTTTAGAGCAAGTGTGAATGTGATCTCATTCAAGATGGTGAAAGAGCTAGGAGTTGAGCATATGTAGGATCACGATGTCTCCATTTCCTTTGGAGACACCTTATCTAAGCGCCCGCGAGGAAGATTAGTGGACTATTGATAACAAGATTTTTGGTCTATGGAATCAAATTATTGAAGCATAGTGGTAAGTAAATGGGTTTGTTGAACCAATACTCAGTGATTACTTGTAAGAAACTTATCTAATACTAGATTCTAGTTCAGACAATCTATTAATCTGTCACAAAGATAGGCTATATTTCTAGGGCACTCTCAAACTAGCACAAAGGACAAAATACACTACAAGACAAAATAAAAACAGAACAAAATATTCAAAAACAGAGAGAGGATCACAAAACAGAGCAAGATAATGACAATAGATAAATCTAGGATAATAAACATGAATCTATAGGATAGGAGGTGACTGATCAGTGGTAAACTCGCCGATCCAACCTTGCCAAGCTATATACAACGATCTCTAGACCGGGACAAGCTAGATCCACCTATTCTCATGGTGAAGACCCCTTTCCGATCTGGCTGATCCATTACGATGCTAGCCGCGATCATGCCGGATCAAAAGCCTAAAGTCCAGCCCAATACATCTAACGACCGATCCACATACCAGATCTCTCTTCAGTAGATCAAACCGTCTCTCACATGACACTTGGTCTCCGATTCCCTTAGCGCTAGCTTTAGGTTTCGGCCCAAATCAGATCTCCCTTGATCAGGGAGAGATCGGCCTTAAGCTCGATCATATGAGAAGAGATCGGATCAGATCCATGTTCGCTAGCAGTGGATCGGAGATTTCACCTCCGATCTCCCTATCCTCGAGATCCACAAGGATCTACTCACTTCTCATGATTTGAAAGTGGAGGATCAAAGGAGATTTCATCACCATAAAAATAAACAGTAATAGGATAATAAACAATAGAAAGTAAAGATGAAGATCAAATAAACTTAATGCATTAAA
>OVBA01006861.1:0-16007 GCA_900406435.1 Lepidium aucheri
ACAAGTCTGAGGAATACTAACGATAGCAACATCAAGCTATCAGCTCTTAACGTTTTCAATGAAGGGGAGAGGTTATTGCAGGTAATTCTGGAGATGCATTATACAGGTTTAACCGGAGAAATTGTGTTTGATTCAGAGAAAGACCGGATTTATCCAGCCTACGATGTCCTAAACATAAAAAGTAAAGGTCCACACAGAGTCGGCTACTGGTCAAATCATACGGGTTTTTCAGTCGCGCCTTCGGAGTCATTATATTCAAAGCCAAATGCATCTGCAGAAAATCATCGTCTTAATGAGATCATTTGGCCAGGGGAAGTATCAAAGCCACCTAGGGGTTGGATTTTTCCTGAAAATGGAAAGCCGCTGAAAATCGGAGTGCCTAACCGTGTGAGCTACAAAAACTATGTCTCTAAGGACAAGAACCCTCTTGGTGTTAAAGGCTATTGCATTGACATCTTTGAAACTGCAATTCAATTACTTCCATATTCCGTTCCACGTACGTATATACTGTATGGGGACGGAAAAAAAAATCCATCATATGATGATCTTATAAGTGAAGTTGCTGCAAAAGTGAGTCTTTGCATCTTCTTTCATGTAGTCTAGTCTATCAAGTACAAGAAACAGTATACTAAGCTGTCTTTTTCGCTCTATGTGTCTAGAATTTTGATGTAGCTGTTGGGGATGTTACAATTGGTACAAACAGAACCAAGTTTGTAGATTTCACGCAGCCATTTATGGAGTCAGGGCTTGTGGTGGTAGCTCCAGTGAAAGGTACCCAGACTAGTCCTTGGTCCTTTTTGAAGCCATTCACTATAGAGATGTGGGCTGTGACTGGCGGCTTTTTTCTCCTTGTTGGAGCCATCATTTGGATTCTTGAACACCGCTTTAACGAAGAATTTCGTGGACCTCCTAGGCGTCAAATCATCACCATCTTCTGGTTAGTTCACAATTACTGACCTCCCTAACTTAAGATGAACGTACAATACAAACAGTGAATCAAAAGGAAACCTTTATAACTTTACGCTTAAGACTAAAGCTTTCTGTCTTTCTGGTCTTCAACATTGCAGGTTTAGCTTCTCAACAATGTTCTTCTCTCACAGTATGTACTCAATAGAACTTGGATTCTACTAAACATCAAAGACAAGAATATCTCGAATTTGTTCTTACATTACCAAAGCTCTCAAGTTCTTTATTTGTCTTCCTTTCTTGATCTTCAGGGGAGAACACGGTGAGCACGTTGGGAAGGTTTGTGCTACTCGTATGGTTATTTGTGGTTCTAATCATTAACTCAAGCTACACTGCGAGTCTCACTTCGATCCTCACCGTTCAACAGTTGACATCCCGGATAGAAGGAATGGACACTCTAATAGCAAGCAACGAACCCATTGGTGTCCAAGACGGTACCTTCGCGTGGAAATATTTGGTCAATGAACTTAACATAGCTCCATCAAGGCTCATTTCACTGAAAAACGAAGAGGAGTATCTCTCTGCTCTTCAAGGTGGTCCCTTAGGTGGTGGCGTAGCAGCCATTGTCGACGAGCTTCCTTATATTAAAGCTCTCTTGTCAAACAGCAACTGCAAGTTCCGTACAGTGGGACAGGAGTTCACCCGGACAGGCTGGGGATTTGTATGTAAAACACCAGTTTTGAGAATTTAGGCTTCAGTTATCTTTGAAAAGTTTGCTTACCCGGACTTCAACTATTGCAGGCGTTCCAGAGAGACTCTCCACTAGCTGTGGACATGTCCACTGCGCTCCTGCAACTGTCCGAAGAAGGAAAACTGGAGCACATCCACAAGAAATGGCTTACCTACAGCCACGAATGCTCGATGCAGATTGCAGACACAGAAAACTATCAAATCCCTATACATAGTTTCTGGGGACTCTTCATAATCTGTGGCGTTGTTTGGTTCATTGCACTCACACTTTTCTGCTGGAAAGTTTTCTGGCAATACAGGCGGTTAAGAACAGAAGAAGAAAGTGATGAAGAAAGAAACGCAAGCGCAGAGGTTGGTCCTTCTAGATCAGGTAGAAGATTGAGGGCGGCGAGTTTCAAGGAATTGATCAAAGTTGTTGACAAGAAAGAAGTAGAGATCAAGGAGATGCTTAAACAAAAGAGCAGTAAGAAGCTCAAAGCTAGCCAAAGCTCAGCTGAGAATTTGCAATCAAAGCATTCTGAAACTCCATAGAGAAGGTTAGATAGATAAAAACTTACACAAAATGACTACAGATATAACATTACTCCAAAAGGTACATAGATTTATCATAAGGATGTCTTAGTAGATGGAACCACACAAAACTGTAATTTTCCCCACACTATCTTGCAACACGAGTGTAATGATGTGATGCACTCGAGAACGAAAGGTTATTTGAAGCTTTTTTAAACTCATCTTTTCTATCAATGTGTAACTGACAGATCCTCTAATTTTGATTTGTGTCTATAATTGTTTTTGTAATTAAGAATGTGAAATGGTAGAATTAATTCTCAACAACCATATGTCATATCTTTAAAATAAATAAGCAAAAGAATATTTTGAGGACATGAAAAATAATAAAATACTAGGATTATACCCGCATTATAACGCAGACTTAATTGTTTTTCAAATTTTTTTCATTTAGGTTGTTAGATCCGAGCAGATATTTTGGAATATTGTTTTTCAGATGTAAATTCAATGACTGTAACTTGAACCAAAATTGATATGTATTAGAGGAACCATCCGAAAAAAATACTCACATAAGTTCTAAATCTATATATCCAAAAAACGAGGCCCGAACCAAAACCAAATCAAAAACCAAATTTTATCTTTCAGAGTTTTATTATTATTATTATTATTTTTAATTTTAAAATTTTATATAATAAATATCTCTAAACCCGAAATCGATCTATACTAAACCGAACCATATCTAAAAAATATAAATATATGAGTAAGTCTTAAATAAAAAAAACCAAAATACCGAATTAGAGGAACCGATCCCGAAAAAATACTATAAATGGGTCTTAAATCTATGTACCCGGAAAACTGAGTCTAAATCCGAACATGAACTAAATCAATAACCAAAGTTGTAACCGATATATTTATATTAATTTTATCTTTTTGTTTTTAAAAATTTTTTTATTAGTTTTAAATTTTTATATATAAATCCGTAACAAAATCCATCTTAGGCCAATTTTTAAGGGTTGTTACAAACCATATGTTAATTTTATCATAAATTTTATAACACGGTCAAAATGAAAGTGTCTCCCATTTTAATATATAAGACTAGAATTCAACCCACACTATAGCGTGAGAATTGATTATTTTATTTAACCCGTGTTTATTTAGTTCTTAGATCCGTGTTGATATTTTGAACATTGTTTTTGAAATATTTTTCTAATGACCTAAAAGCCGAACCAAAATCAACCTGAATTAGAATAATTTAATCCGAACCAAACCCTACAAAACACTCCATAGGTCCTAAACCTATATATTCAAAAATAAAATAACATGAACCCAATATGGAACGAATCAAGAACCAAATTTTAGAGTTTTTTTAGTTAAATCTTTTTCAAATTTTGAATTTTTATATAAAAATATTTGAATTCGAACTCGATCTATAATGTATAACACTATATCTAAAAAATAAAAACTCTAAGTATGTCTTAAGCCAAAATAATCAAAATAGTGAATTAGATGAACCGAACCTGATAGTTTACCAGAATGCGCCCTAAATCTATATACCAGAAAAATCTTATCCAAAACCGAACCAAAATTGAATCAATAACTGAATTTGTGATCGAAATATATTTTTATTAAATTTTAGTTTATTTAGAAATTTTTTATTAAATTTGAATTTTTATTTAAAAATATGTAATAAAACCACATTGATCCTATTTTTCTGGAGTTGTTATAAACTTAGGTTAATTTTATCCGGTAGTTTATAATATGTCTAAAATGAAAGTATCTTCCTTTTTAATATATAAGATTAAGAATCAACCCACGCTATAGCGTGAGATTTGATTGTTTTTTTTCAAACCTGTGTTCATTTGGTCTTATATCCGTGTTGATATTTTGAATAATATTTTTGAAATGATGTTTTAGTGGCCGAAAACTCGAACCAAAATCAACCTGAATTGGAAAAGTCTAATCTGAACCAAATCGAGAAAACACTTCATAAGCCCTAAGCCTATATATTTCAATGAAATCCAACAAAACACCAAAATCCAAACCAGAACTGAATCGAAATCGAATCAATAACTGAATTTTATCCAAAATATTTTTATTATATTCAGTTTTTTTATAGAATTTTTCTATTGAATTTGAATATTTTATATAAAAATCTCCAAAATTACTTTGATCATATTTTTAATGGGTTGTTTTGAACCTTAGGTTAATTTTATCCTATAGTTTATAACATGGCCAAAATGATAGTGTCTCCCGTTTAATATATAAAACTAGGATTACACCCGTGTTATAACGCGAGATTTGATTATTTTTTTCAAAGCTTATTCATTTATGTTCTTAGATCCGTATTGATAATTTAGAGTATTGTTTTTGAGATGTTGTTTTAGAGATCTGTAAGCCGAACCCAAATTGATATGTATTAGAGAAATAAACTCGATAATATACCCAAATAGGTCTCAAATTTATATACCCAAAAAACTGAACACGAACCGGAACCAAATCAAAAACTGAATTTTATCGTTCTAGAGTTTTTGTATTATTGTTGTTTTTAATTTTTATTTTTTATACAAAAATACCTCTAAGCCCGAAATCAATCTATACTGAACCGAACCATATCCAAAAATAAAAATATCCGAGTAATTCTTAAATCAAAAGAACCAAAATACCGAATTAGAGAAACTGAGCCCCACAAAATATTAAAAATGGATCCTAAATCTATGTACTGAGAAAAATAAATCTAAATCCGAAGTAGAACTAAATTTGTAACCGATATATTTTTACTAATCTTAGATTTTATTTTATTTTATTTTTTCTATTAAATATTTATTAGTTTTGATTTTTTATACAAAAATCTGTAACAAACCCATCTTATGCATATTTTTAAGGGATTGCTATAAACTTTGGTTAATTTTATCCTATAGTTTATAACACGATCAAAATGAAAGTTTATCCCGCTTTAATATATAAGACTAGGATTATACCCACGTTATAACACGGGATTTGATTGTTTTTGAAATTTTATTCATTTAGGTTGTTAGACTCGTGCTAATATTTTGGAATATTATTTTTGAGATGTAGATTCAATGACTGTAATCCGACCAAAATTGATTTGTATTAGAGAAACTATCCAACGAAATACTCAAATGAGTCATAAATCTATATGTACAAAAAACTAAGCCCGAACCAAAACTATATCAAGAGCCAAATTTTAGTTTTCTAAAGTTTTTTTATATTATTATTGTTTTTAATTTTAAACTTTATATAAAAATACCTCTAAACTCGAACTCGATCTATACCGAAACGAATCATATCCAAAAAATAAAAATAACTGAGTAAGTCTTAAATCAAAAGAATCAAAATACCAAATTAGAGGAACCGAATCCGAAAAAATACCATAAATAGATCTTAAATCTATGTATCTAAAATCCGAGTCTAAATCCGAAGTTGAACCAAATCAAGAACTGAATTTGTAACCGATATATTTATATTAATTTTTTTTGTTTTGAAAAAAAAATTTATAATTTTAAATTTATATACATAGATCTATAACAAAATCTACCTTAGACCAATTTTTAAGGATTGTTATAAATCATATGTTAATTTATCCTGAAGTTTATAACACGGGCAAAATAAAAGTATCGCCCGCTTTAATATATAAGACTATGATTATATCCACGTTATAATGTGAGATATTTTTGTTCTAATTGTTTTCTAAAACTATGTTCATTAGCTTGTTAAATCCGTACTAATATTTATGATTTTTTTCAAAATATTTTTTTACAAGCTTTAAACTCAAACCAAAATTGATTCCGAATTAAAAAAACCAAACCCGACAATATACCCAAATCGATCGTAAATCTATATACCAGAAAAAACAAACTCAAACCCGAAATTTTTAGCTTATTATAGTTTTTCAATTAATTTTAAATTTACTTTGCATTTTTAAATAAAAATACTCAAAACCCAAACTTGATCCATATCAAACCAAAATCTATCCGAGATATGAAAATATTTGAATAAGTCTTTAATCTAAATAATCAAAATACCAAATTAGATAAACAGAACCGACAAAATACTAGAATGTGTCCTAAATTTATTTACCCGAAAAGTTGAATCCTAACCAGAACCAGAACCGAATCAATAACTAAAATTTGTAACTGATATATTTTTATTAGATTTTAGCTTTATAAAATTTTTTATTAATATTTTTATTAATTATGAATTATATATATAAATTTGTAACAAAACCCATTTTAATCCTATTTTTAAAGGTGATTATGAACATTAGGTTAATTTTATCTGATAGTTTATAACACGGTCAAAATGAAAGTATCTCCCACTTTAATATATAAGACTGAGAATCAACCCACGCTATAGCGTGTAATTTGATTATTATTTTCAACCCGTGTTCATTTGGTATTTAGATCCGTGTTGATATTTTGAATATTATTTTCAGAAAATGATGTTCTAGTGGCCCAAAACTCGAAACAAAATCAACACAAACTGAAATAATCTAATCTGAACTAAACTCGACAAAACACTTCATAAGTCCTAAGCCTATATATATTAAAAATAAACTAAACCCAAACCCGATATAGAATTAACCAAGAACCAAATTTTAATGTTTTTTATTAAATCTTTTAAAATTTTGAATTTTAATATAAAAATACCCGGACCCAAACTCGATCTATATCGTACCAAACTATATTCGAAAATAAAATATTTGAATATGTCTTAAACCAAAATAACGAGTTAGATGAACCGAATCCGACAAAATACCAGAACCCAACCTAAATCCAAACCGGAATCAAATCAATAACCGAATTTGTAACCGAAATATTTTTTCATTGAATTTTGGTTTTTTTTTAAAATTTCTATTAAATTTGATTTTATATACAAAAATCTGTAAGAAAACCACATTATCCTATTTTTAAAGGGTTGTTATGAACTTTAAGTTAATTTTATCCATAGTTTATAACACAATCAAAATAAAAGTGTCTTTCGCTTTAATATATAAGACTATGACTATACCCGCGTTATAATACAGATTTGATTGTTTTTTAAATCGTGTTTATTTAGGTTGTTAGACACGTGTTAATATTCTGGAATATTATTTTCAAGATATTGTTATAGAGACCCAAAACCCGAACCGAAATTGATCCGAATTAGAGAAATTAGGTCTAGAAAAATATTCAAATGGATCCTAAATCTATGTACCCAAATAAACCGAACTCAAACTCAAACCGCAACCAAATTAAGAACCAAATTTTAGTTTTTTTCGAATTTTTCTATTAAATATTTTTTTTTTAATTTTTAATTTTTATATAAAATATACTCAAATCCGAACTTGATCTATATTGAACTAAAATCTATGCGAAAAAAATTATTTGAATAAGTTTTAACCTAAAAAAACCAAAATACCGAATTAGATAAGCCAAACCCGACAAAATACCAGAGTGTTTCCTAAATCTATGTATCCGAAAAATCAAATTCAAACCCGTACCTGAACCGAATCAATAACCAATATGTTTTTATTAACTTTTGATATTTCTAGAGTTTTTTCCATTAAATATTTATTAATTTTGAATATTTCTAAAAAATCTGTAACAAAACCTACCGTAATCTTATTTTTAAGGGTTGTTATGAATCTTAAATTAAATTTATCCTAAAGTTTATAACATGGTCAAAATGAAAGTGTCTCCCGCTTTAATATATAAGATTAGATATAGCGTGAGATTTGATTGTTTTTTCAACTCTTGTTCATTTGGTTCTTAGATCCGCATTGATATTTTGAATATTATTTTCAGAATGATGTTCTAGTGGCCCAAAACTCGAAACAAAATCAACTCAAACTCAAAAAAATCTAATCTGAACCAAACCCGACAAAAAACTTCATAAGTCCTAATCCTATATATTTTAAAACAAAAAATGAACCCAAACCCGATATAGAATCAACCAAGAACCACATTTTAGAGTTTTTTACTAAATCTTTTAAAATTTTGACTTTTATATAAAAATACATGGACCCGAACTCGTTCTATATCGTACCAAACTATATTCGAGAAATAAAATATCTGAATATGTCTTAAACCAAAATACCGAATTAGATGAACTGAATCTGACAAAAAACTAGAATCTAACTCAAACCCGAACCGGAATCAAATCAATAGCCAAATTTGTAACCGAAATGTTTTTTTTATTAAATTTTAGTTGTATTAAAAAATTCTTTAAATTTGATTTTTTATATAAAAATCTGTAACAAAACTACTTTATCCTATTTTAAGGGATTGTTATGAAACTTAGGTTAATTTTATCTTATAGTTTATAACACGTTTAAAACAAAAGTGTCTCGTGCTTTAATATATAAGATTAGAATTATACCCGGGTTATAACGCATGATTTAATTGTTTTTAAAATTTTATTCATTTAGGTTGTTAAACATGTGCTGATATTTTGGAATATTGTTTTTGAGATGTTGATTAAATGACTGTAACCGGAACCAAATTGATTTGTATTAGTGAACCATCCGACAAAATACTCACATAAGTCCTAAATCTATATATCCAAAAAACTAAGCCCGAATCCAAACCAAAACCAAATCAAGAACCAAATTTTAGCTTTCTAGAGTTTTTTTAATTCTAATTATTAATTTTAAAATTTTATTTAAAAATTTAAACCCAAAATCGATCTATACTGAACAGAACCATATCCAAAAAATAAAAATATTTGTGTAAGTCTTAAATCAAAAGAACCAAAATACCGAATTAGAGGAACATAATCCAAAAAAATACCATAAATGGGTCTTAAATCTGTGTACCCGGAAACCGAGTCTAAACCCGAACTTTAACCAAATCAAGAACCCAAGTTGTAACCGATATATTTATATTATTATTTTTGTTTATAAAATATTTATTAGCTTTAAATTTTTTATATATAAATCTATAACAAAATCTACCTTAGGCCTATTTTTAAGGGTTGTTAAAAATTATATGTTAATTTTATCCTAAAGTTTATAACATGGTCAAAATGAAAGCGTCTCCCGCTTTAATATATAAGACTAGGATTCAACCCACGCTATAGCGTGGATTTGTTTGTTTTTTCAACCCGTGTTCATTTGGTTCTTAGATCCGTATTGATATTTTGAATATTATTTTCAGAATGATATTCTAGTGGCCCAAAACTCGAAACAAAATCATTCCAAACTATAAAGAATGTAATCTGAACCAAACTCGACAAAACATTTCATAAGTCTTAAGCTTATATATTTTTTAAAAAATAAACTCAAACCCGATATGGAACCAACAAAAAACCAAATTTTTAGAGTTTTTTTTATAATAAATCTGTTAAAATTATAAATTTTATATAAAAATTCTCAGACCCAAGCTCAATCTATATCGTACCAAACTATATTCGAAAAATAAAATATCTGAATATGTCTTAAACCAAAATATCAAATTAGATGAAACGAATCTGAAAAAAAACCATAATCCAATTTGAACCCGAACCGGAATCAAATCAATAACCGAAATATTATTTTTTATTAAATTTTAGGTTTTTTTTAAAAAAATTCTTTTAAATTTGATTTCTTATATGAAATTCTGTAACAAAACCACCTTATCCAATTTTTAAAGGGTTATACGAACCTTAGGTTAAATTTATTGTATAGTTTATAACACGGCCAAAATGAAAGTGTCTCCCACTTTAATACTATATAAGATACATGCAAATTCAATTGCTAAAAGTTGTTAATCGAACTGGAAAAATGGTAGCCGGTAAAAAAGATGCTCTCTCTCTTCTCCTGACTTTTCTCTGTAAAGCAGTTTTAATGGCGGTTATCGCCGCTTTTTCTCTCCTGGAGTGAATGTCGACAGTTTTCAAGTTTTAAATTCACTGAGAAGACCTGGGTCCCTTGTCTATATATATTCAGCCCTTGGATATATGTAGGATTACTTTTTCTGGTGTCTTCTTTTCAATCTCAAAATCCCAAAAATGTCAGATTATATTAAGAAGATGCAAACAATCACTCTTGATTCAGAGAAGACAGTGATTTCTCTTTCACTTTCGGATTGCTTGGAGGCTTCTGGTGCCAATGCATACTCCCTCGTGGTGTGTCCTGTTAATCAGCAGAAACAAAACCTTCGGGTTATGCAGATTGCTCTTCCTCGTGTGTGGGGGTGTGGTGAGGATGTGACTGGTCGGATTCTCAACAACAGATTGGTTCAGTTCATGTTTCCGTCTGAGGAAAATCTCAATTTTGTTCTCCACCATGCACCATGGTCTTTTAACGAGTGGATACTCGTTGTTAAGCGTTGGTTTCCTAATCAACCAGATGATGATCTTAAGGGCATTCTGTTTTGGGTGAGAATATCTGGCATCCCCTTGTAATTTCTCACTAAGCATATGGTTACAATCATCACCCGGAGCATTGGAGACTTTACCGAAATCACTAAGCGTATGGTTCAAGTGTGGATTACGTTCGGGTACTATTGTTGATGAATGTGGATGAAGGCCTCCTCTTTCAACGACAATTTGATTTTGCGGGCATGATTGTTATACTGTCATTTGAATATGAGGGACTTAGAGGCTTTTGTCGTCGTTGCGGAATGCTGACACTTGATAGTAGTGAATGTTCTCTCCCACCCCCTCTGAACTCTTCCCCTCATGACGATGATGATGATGATGATGAGTCTCACGAAGATGATGATCATGATGACTCAAAGCCTGAAGAAGATCCACAACATGAAACTCCTCGCCCTGAACAACATGATGATGATACCACATGGAGACTCGCTCACGTTCCGATACGGAATCACCTTCGGGAACACGTAAAAGGAAGGATGATGATATGGGTTCTACTTCTTCCCATCGCCCGATGATTGCTGCCACGCATCATGGTCTATGTCAATGGTTCACACGTTATGATTTCCGCGAATCCTAGAGTACGATGATGAACCGTTGGACTGTTTTTGTTGAAGATGTACGTTTTGATGAAGACTATGCCGACACTCCTTATGTATCACTACCACGAGGTGGTTTCTCCAACACTAATGACGGTACAGTAGGCCATAAGCCACCGGAGGGGCAATGATACAACCTTCTGGAACTGCCGAGGCTTGAAAGGGTCCTCGGTAGTTTGACGCCTTAAGGGAATAGTACGTCGTTATTCTCCGGACATACTCTTTTTGGTGAAAACGAAGAACGCACGATGCTGTAAGGGATCTAGCTGCTACGTTAAGATTTCCAAATGTTACTTGTGTATCGCCGTGTGGCTTAGGGGGGGTGGGCTTTGTTGTGGTCCAATGAAGTGTATGTACGTGTTCATTTTCAAGTTGAACGACTTATTGATTGTTCCATAAATAAAAATGAAGTTGCATGTTACATGTCTTTTGTTTATGGTCATCCAAATCGACAATTTTGACATGAACTTTGGGAATACCTCGAACATCTTGGTACAACAAGACTAGTCTGTGGCTTATGTGCGGAGATTTCAATGGTATCTTATAGCTAGCAGAGAAAGAAGGCGGTCCTTCGGTGGACGCATGGACTTTTGAGGGGTTCCGATCAATGATTCGTTCTTGTGATATGAAAGATTTACCTTATATGGGTAATAATATGACATGGTGTGGAAAACGATGTGGTTATACTGTACGATGCTGGTTAGACAGAGTTTTCACAAATGCTGAATGGTGTGCCGAGTATCCGAGTTCTACGGTTCAATATCTCGATATGATTGATTCTGATCATCGTCCAGCTATCATAAGGATTCGCAAATATTTTGACCGGGGAAAAAAACTGTTCTACTATGACTCTCGGCTGAATAAAGATGAACAATACAAAGAGATAATTCGGCGAAACTGGCGACAGGAACCACAATCCCAACGTGTTCATGATCGTTTAAAAGCATGTCGGGTTGTTACCTCAGATTGGAGGCGGACGCATACTACTAATGCGACCAAGGAAATTGCGAAACTAAGTTTGGAAATTGATAAATTAAATTCCTCCGGGGATGTTGACACTTCTGTTCTCCACGAGCTGCGTGATAAGCTGCACTTGGCAAGAAGAAATGAAGAACAATATTGGCAATCTAAGAGTTGTAATCAATGGTTACAGCAAGGTAATTCTAATACCAAGTATTTTCATGATATTACGAAGAATAAGCGAGCAAAAAACCCCCTTACTCAAATTCATGATGATATGGGCGTGCGATATTATGGAGCTCGGAACATTGCTAAGATTGCAACCGCATACTACCACTCATTATTTGCATCCACAGCAACAAATACCTCTTTTAGTCCTTTCCAGAATCTTCCTCGTGATGTCTCACCAACGATGAATGAGTCCTTAACCGCACCGCTAACAATGGAGGAATACGAGCTGCGGTATTTTCAATTGGCGCACATAAATCTCTGGGTCCGGATGGGTTTACAGCTGCGTTTTATCAGGGATTTTAGGACGACATAGGGGAAAACATAATACAAGAAATTTAAGACTTCTTTACAACGTCCGTCATGCATGCACATTGGAATCATACTCACCTATGTCTCATCCCGAAAACTTCTAATCCTCCTACGATGAAGGATCTCCGACCAATTAGTTTGTGCAACGTCTCCTATAAGATCATTTCAAAGATATTGGTCCAATGGCTAAAAAAAGTCTTGCCAGACCTGATATCAGAAAACCAAGCGGCTTTTGTGCCCAGTCGAAATATTTGTGATAATGTACTCATTACACATGAACTATTCCATTCCTTCCGGATTAACAAGAGCATATCTTCCAAGTACATGGCCATTAAAATGGACGTTAGTAAAGCCTACGACAGAATTGAATGGAATTTTTTGGAAGCGGTACTTCTTTAAAAGGGTTTCTCTGACGTTTGGATTAATTGGCTAATGGAATGTGTTTGATCGGTCATATTTTTGGTTCTCATTAATGGCAGTCCATATGGTTACATAGAACCTCAGCGGGGTTTGCGCCAAGGTGACCCATTCTCTCCTTATTTATTTATATTATGCTCAGATGTCCTCAACTTTATGTTACACACAACTTTGAATCCTGGCCACCTGCATGGGATACGAATAAGTTGTGGCGACCCGTCCATCACACATTTGTTATTCGCGGATGATTACTTGTTTTTCGCCCGCTCGGATTTTCAAACTGCGCCGAAGCTCCGATATATCTTTGGTGAATATGCTGCTTGTTCGGGTCAGATTATATATCTTGACAAATCAACGATCACCTTTGGCCAAAGAGTTTACCATGCAACTCGGGAGCGAATTAAAACAAATTAACGATCACCTTTGGGCATTTCCAAAGAAGGTGGTGGAGAAAAGTATCTAGGTCTTCCAGAACAATTCGGGCGCAATAAGAAAGAACTATTTAAGTTCATTGAGAAGCAGATACAAAGTAAATTACTAGGTTGGCAGAATCGTTATCTCTCTGCTACATGTAAAGAAACCTTAATCAAGTCTGTTGCTTTCGCACTTCTTGTATACTGTATGAACTGCTTCCCCCTTTCTGTAAGCACTTGCCAAACAATTGACAAACTTATTGCTAATTATTGGTGGGGGGGGTCTTCTTCATCCACACCAATGCACTAGGTATCTTGGAGAAAAATGACGAAGCCAAAATGTAATGGAGGCCTAGGTTTTCAAGAATTGACAGCCTTTAATCAGGCTCTGTTGGCTAATCAAGCGTGGAAGTAACTATGTCGCCCACATAGTTTGCTTTACCAATTATATCAGGCGCGCTATTTTTTGCGGTGTGAGTTGTTACATGCTCCAAAGGGGACACAACCCTCCTATGGTTGGTCTTCATTACGACATGGCATTGATCTATTGCGACATGGCCTCCAAGTTAATGTTGGTGATGAGACTACAACGGAAATTGGGTTACACCCATGGATTTCAGATTCACCGCCCAGACCTGCCCTGTTATTACCTCTATATCATCTAACTAAAAATGTTAGTATGTTGATTGATCCTGCCACACATCAATGGGATATTCATAAGTTGACAAGCATGATCGATAAACAAGACCATAATCTCATCACGCAACAATTCTTGCCATCAATTCCGCTTTCGGATATGTATGTTTAGCCACACCCGGCATGGTTCTTATGTTGTGAAATCAGGTTATTGGTTAGCTTCTACACAACGTAACAATTACTATGATCATATGCCAAAGTTATCCTCAAACCCAAAGTTATCAAAGCGTATATGGAGACTTTCCGTTGCACCGAAGTTGCGTTATTATTTGTGGAGAGTGGCCTCGGGTGCACTAGGGTTTGCTGAGCATCTACAACGACGAAATATAGACACATTTCCAGCTTGTTTACGATGCTGCAATGCAAATGAGACGGCAAATCATGCTTTGTTTTTATGTCCTTCTTCCCAAGAAGTTTGGTGACTATCTGGACTGCCGTATCAGGTACTCACTAACATGAATTTTACCCTTGAACACAAACTTGATATTCTTGTCAGGTTAGTGGAGGATAAGCAACTTGCTGAGTATCATCGATACCTCCCAATATGAATTCTTTGGCGACTTTGAAAGTCAAGAAATGTGTTGGTCTATAACTCGCAATTGCTAACACCTCACGAAACTTTGGTTTCGGCTGTCAATGACATGAGTGAATGGATTTTCTCTAAGTGTGCAGATAGTACTGAACAAACAACAGATGGTGTACCTGATCACCAAGCTCAATCCACTTGGCCTCCTCCATTAGGGTGGATTAAATGTAATTATGATACGTCATTACTATCAACGGATGAACATGCAGGGATGGGATGGATTATAAGAGATCATCTAGGTATGTTTCTTTATGCGGACCACGGTAAATGTACAAAGAAAGCATCAATGGAGGAATCTGAACTATCAGCATTGATTTGGGCTATTCAAGTTTGTTGGGGCTTAGCTATAAGAATGTGGTATTTAAAGGTGATAATCTATCAATAACAAATCTGCTGAATAAGTCTTCACTACAAAACCGACGTCTTGATCACTATCGCTTTAACATAGCCGTCTGGCGTCTGATGTTTACTCATATACAGTTTTAATATACTCCGAGACGATTCAACTTGGCAGTCGATACATTAGCAAAAGTAATTAGAATAAGTTCACATGATTGGGTTTTGTATCCCATTTGTCCGTCGTTTATCAGTAACGTTGTAAACATTGCTTGTTAATAAAATTGCATTGTCGAAAAAAAAAATGGTAGCCGGTAAACCCGGTTTGGTTTAATTTAAAATCACCAATTCTTAAAAGTAGTCGATCCGGCTCTTCTTCTTTCTCTTCATCATTTTTCGTGGTCAACGAGAGATTTCGAAGCAGAGCAAAAACAAAATAAAATCCATTGAAGGAAAAAATGGGAGCATTTTGCAAGGTGATCGATGCGGTTCTCTTCTTATACTTTGCTCTCATGGCGGTCGTTGTGCCGCTCATTGACAGTCAAACGAGTCTTCCCGGCGCCATCTACCCGGAGTTTCTTGTCGATCTGAATCGCTGGTACATTGCTGAATTTGGAGATTATCTAATCATGGAGAAATCACATTTCCTCGTAGGACTCGTCTGGCATGAGCTCCTATTTCTCTAGCCGCTCTCAATTGTCAATATATATGCAATTCTCGTCGGAAAATTGTGGCTTGGTACCTCCTTAATGGTGTACGGCGCTTCCATCATGACTTCCATGGTACATTAAATCTTCACTCTTCTTTCCTGTATGTTTGGTGTTGATCTGCAACCTGCGCTTGATGTTAGATCATGTCTGTTGATGCTAAGACTCAACACTTGTAAGAATTGTGGAACTTTGAATCGAATACTTTATTGAACGAAAATAGATTACAGGCGAA
>OVBA01006862.1:0-16006 GCA_900406435.1 Lepidium aucheri
CTTATATATATATATATATAACAAATATACTTATTTTTAATAATTAATACTGATAATCAAAAATATATATATATACATATTCTAAAAAATATATTTATTAAAATTTTGATTGTATATAAAATTTATAAGATATATAATGTATTTTATATATAACAAATATTATTATTTTTTAATAATTAATACTTACAATCAAAAATAATATTTTAAAAAAACTTATTACTTATGTATAAGATAGAAATTTTTAAGTCATCTTTCAAGTAATTCAGGGTAATCAACCAATTTTAATCCGAACGTATAATCTGGTNGGTTGTGTACATGAAAGAGAATTTGAAGTTATGAGTAAAAATACGGTAAGCTCGACTTGTAGGAGAAACTTGTAGGTTTGTAATGATTTTACTACTTCATTGTTCAATAAATTTTTTGAGTTTAGAAACAATTCATTTTTTTTACATTACAACAAATTTTATCACCATAATATATATATATATATATATATATTCCTTTGATGAAAAATATATATTATAGAATTTTTTTTTGGTATTAGTCACACCTTGTGGGTCCCAAATCCCACATGGGCTATTTTATTTCTACTCGAGTGTTCTGGGGCTATTTTGCTCCCACCTTAAAGTATATACATATTAATTAATTAAAAAATATTTTAGATTATTATAAAGATATTCACATAGATAAATTATTAATAATTTACCTTAAAATCATAAAGAACCATATCAATCGTTTGAACATGTACTTAAGTGTATATTTTCTAGAGTTTTAGAATTTTAACTTTAATNTTTTAGAATTTTAAATTTAATCCTCCAGGTTTATTTGTTGCGTTTCAACGAAAAAATTTCAGAGAAATATATGATGAAGAAAAAGAAAAATCGAGAGAAAAAAAAAGAGTACAAAAAATCTTTAGTGTTATTAAATTTGTCCCGAGATATTTTTATATAGACTTTGATTAAAATTTTGTTTAATTAGAATTAAGAATATCATTTGTTTGCTTTCCCCTAAATATAAATTATTTGGATTTGAATTAGAAATATTTCAATAAAATACTGTTTTTTTTTGTTTTCTATTGTGTTGAACAATAATATTTAAATTAAGGTTCTTATCAAAATACAAACAAACTTATTTGTTAAAACGAACAAACTCATCTTAAAGTTCTTATCAAAATCCAAACAAAACATTTATTTTAAACCAACAAAAATCAAATCTTAATTGGTTAAAGATTTTTTCTTAAAGCTATCTAAAATCAAATTTTATTTGGTTAGAGATTTCATTTTAAACCAATAAAAGTAAAAACTTAATTGGTTAAGGTTTCCTTTTTAACAAACGAAATTAAAATCTTAATTGTATGAAATTTTGTTTTTAAATTAACAAAAATAAAACCTTAATTGGTTAAAATTCCTTTGTAATTGTATGTTTTTATTGAAATCCATAAAAAAATTCATTTTTAAAAATAATCTTATATAAAGAAAAAATTAAATTAATTAGTTTAAACAAATTAACCAGTCAAAACAAATTTAGGGATTTTAAATCTAATTATTTAATTAAATATAAGGGATTTTGTAATTATTGAATTAATGTTATTATTAATTTAACAAACAAAATCTGTTTAATTAAGTATCTTATCATAATCTTAACTAACTTATTTGTTAAAATAACTATAACTAACAAAATCAAATTAAGGTTCAAAAATACAACCAATCAAGTTAAGATTCAAAAAAGTAATCAAATCATAAACAAAATCTTCATTAACGAAATAAAAAAAATTATTGCTACAAAGAGATAAAAATAAGACGAAATCATGTGAAAAATTATCTTAACAAATGTTACTCAGACAAATTAATTAGTTAAAACAAATCGACAAATCAAAAATATCTAAATTTTAAAAACTCTATTATTTTATTACGCAAACTCTTATTGTTACGATTTTATTATAATCTTTTATATTAAAATTAAAATAAATTGATAATATTATGTAGATAACGATATTATTAAGAATTAGTTAAAAATTTTATTAAATATTATCAAGATATATTTTTTTAAATTTATTGGTTAACATTACAATTTTATTATATATAGAGATTTGGATTAGGAATATCTCAATACAATATTATTTGTTGTTTTTTATTGTGTTGACCAATAATATTTAAATTAAGTTTCTTATTAAAATCCAAAAAACTTATTTGTTAGAACAAACAAAATCGTATTAAGATTTTTATCAAAATCTCAACAAATTTTTTTTAAAAGAATCAATGAAAATCAAATCTTAATTGGTTAAATATTTCTTTATAAAACCAGCATAAATCAAATTTTAATTGGTTTTCTAATTTGTTAAAATTTTATTTTTAACAAACAAAATTCAAATCTTAATTGGTTAGAAATTTTTTTTAAACCAACAAAAATCAAATCTTAAATGGTTAAATAAATACTGTGATAATTGTGATATTCAAATCTTAATTTCGAATCGTTTGAGAATTGTGATAATTGTCTTAGGTGGGTCGGGTCTTAAATAAATTTTGTTTATTAGTTTATCTATTAGGATTAGGAGGATTTTTTAATAAATATCGATTAGGATATGTATATAATTATTATAATCTTGTAGGATAAGGATATAATTATGATAATCTCGTATGCGAGATAATCTCTTATAATTAATTAATAAGTAATATTTAATGTAGATAATAATAATTAATTAATTAGTTATATAATCTTATCAGAATATAATTGCGTGAAAAATATTATGTGATAATATTTTCTAGTAACAATACAATATAGTACAAAACACGCAATATAACACGGTATTTAAGTTAATGCTATGCTTTTATTATATAAGAGATTTGTATTTGCCATAACTTAAAAAGAGAACTTAGTATTACGTATACATATTACAATTAGTATATATTATAATGCCTTGATTCAAAAATTGAACATTAATAGATTTAAAGTAGGTTTGATTAAAAATTTTATATAAATATTTAAAATTAATAAAAATTAATAGAAAAACCTCTTAAAAAGCTAAAAATTAATAAAAATATATTGGGTATAAATTCGGTTATTGAGTTGATTCCAGTTCAGGTTTGGATTTAATTTTCTGGGTACATATATTTAGGACTATTATGATATTTTGTCGAGTTCGGTTCCTCCAATCCATTTTTTTCTAAACTTATTAAGGTATTCTTTTTTGGATATAATTGGTTTGGTATAAATTGAGTTTGGATTATGGTATTTTTATTTAAAAATTTAAAATTAAAAAAAATTAATAGAAAAACTCTAAAAAGGTAAAATTTGGTTATTGATTTGGTTCGAGTTTGGTTTTGGATCAAATTTTAGATACATAAATTTAGGATTCTTGGAATATTTTGACGGATTCGGTTCTTCTAATTCTGGTTGACTTCGGTTTGGGTTTCGGGGCTCTTAAATAATATCTCAACAATAATTTTTAAATTATCAACATGGTTCTAAGAACCTAAATGAACACGGGTTGAAAAAAATCAAATCTCACGCTATAGCGTGAGTGCAATCCTAGTATGTATTGAACTTGCTAACTAATATATATATATATATATATATATATTTGTCAATATTCAAACAATTAAATTAAGAGAAGATGTTGTTAATTAACACAAAATGTCAAATATATGAAAAGATTCTAATTCAATCATATATAGCTTATCTATAGAAATTTTATTATAAAAAATTTGAGGCTATTGTAACGATTGTATTATGACTAAAAATATTAGTAACAATTTATGATGTTTTATATACATTTTTGTTACAAATTTTATTTGTTACGTTTTTAAAAAAAATCATTGTGACTATGTTTCATAACTATTTGTGATGAAATTGTTACTATATTTTTTCGTCACCAGTATCGTGATGTTTTTGTTACAAATATACATTTATGATGTTTACATTGCAACTATTTATGAAGGTCCCAAATTTATCCCAATATATTTATATTGTAACAAAATATGTGTTATTGTGATGAAATATTATGTTTTTATACATTTTTTTTTATAGTGATACTTATAGAGTTTGCGTATTCTAAGAAAAAGGTCGTAATGTTTGGTCGTCTCCATCACTTAAAAGATGAACTATAACCAACCCATGGTATATGAGATGAATTACCAAATTTGACATTCATTTAATTTAAAAGAAATAGAAAATGTTTGTAACAACTACATAAATTTATGAAGCGTTTCTTCTTCAATTTTGTAAATTAGTATATATGATATTTTCTTGGCATTATGTTAACATAGTGAACTATATCACAAGAGACAAATTACATTCTATGGAATTTGGTGATCATCAAAGGTTTATCATTTGAAGAGCCAAAACTTGGTTTCGATAAGAAATTAAATAATGAAAAGAAATCTTAGAGCATATCAATTAATGTCTCAATCTAGCTCAAAGATCTCAATCTCCACTTCCTAGCCGACAATTTTTCTAATTACCAAATAAATTTATTAAATTTTGCACTAAAAAATAATCAAATAAGATCTAAAGCTTGGCATATGATTATTTGGCAGAATCAAGTCTAATCAAGTATTTACATTCTTGACTATTTCAGTCTTCCATTGGCGATAAATTTACAAAGTTGTATCCTTCTACGTTGAATAAAAGCCTATGGCATATATTAAAACGCAGACTCATATCTATCACATTTTATCTAAGTTTAACTCTTAACACAAATGCATTCGTTAAATAATTGAACGTTTTAGAAAAATGTTGCAAGCCCAAATAGAAATCACTTTAAAAAAAAGAAAAAAAGAAAGGAAATTGATGGATATGCGAAGTATAACATGAAAGGTGCGAATTAAGGTGTTAAAGAAAAGTGGGCTTAGCACTTCTTTAACAAACTTCGTGGGCCCAATAATAAAATACACATCAAAGTAGTATCTTTTACATAGAAGTGGGATTGAATTTTATTTTGACACGTGTTATAAACTATATGAAAAAGTTTAAAATATGATTCGTAACAATTCTTAAAAATAGTTATAAAGTGGTTTTCGTTATAAACTTTTATTAAAAAAACTTCAAAGCTAATAAAGATTTAATAGGAAAAAATCAGAAAAAACCAAAAAAATTTTAAAATTATCGGGTATAAATTCAGTCCTTAATTCGGTTTACATTCAAGTGGATTAAGTTTTTCGGTTACATAGATGTATAACCATATTTTGGTATTAAACGAATATCATGAATGTTCTTTCTAGCTCTCAGCATTCAGTTTTTCAGCTCGATTCTCTCAATTTTTTATTTTTTTCGATTTCAAAGGTATGGTAAACAATAAATAACGATTAAATTCAATTTATTTTTAGTTCCAAATAAGTAAAACAGAATTAGATCAGAAATTATATAAGTTCGTTTTCTGGAATTGTTATATGTAATCAAAAGTAATCGAATAATCAGAAAATATAATTATGTGTAACCAAAAGTAACTACAATACTATTTAGTAAAAATTAATTTTGGTTTTTATTTGGTTCGTTTAGTTCTCAATTAAAGACCAAACTAACCAAAAACTAAAGTAATTTAAATACTAAAATCGGTTCAATGTCAGAAAGTAAAACCAAACTGAATACATGTTTGGTATATAAGTTGTAATTTTAACGCCCAAGGTTATTCTTCTGCCCACCGTATAATGGAGTATGGACCATCCATTTTGACAAAAAAAGTTAGGAAATGAGAGCAAAAAGTGTTTGCAGAAAAAAGTCACGAGAGAAGAAGTATATTAGTTTAGGTACGTAAACCGAAACTAGCTTAGCATTTCTTACGACACGACACGACACGACACGACACGTGCTTTTCTTCGTTACCAACTACAACTAGCAACTAAAGATCGTAAAGCATCACTTCGATTAGAAAGTCAACAAATGAATCTACACGTAAAAGAAACTAATTATGGTCAATGGTCTTACATACTCACCACATCATCACTACATATTATTGCACGTGAAATTCTACTGTTTAAAATTGCTTTACGACAAGCTTGCCAAAGAACACCAATTATATACCAATGTTAAAGGATCGGTCTAAAGTAATTTTATATCAAAAAAAGAACAAATATATGAGTTCATTATATACTAAGAAAACCAAAAAATAAATCCTTTATGGATTCGAATTGTATATATTGAAGAAAAAATCATAATAATTCATCCCTATACAACAATTTTGTACAAAATAAATGTTACCAATTTCTAAAAATATATTCTTTCAACCCACCATTTTTTCTAATCTCTAGAAATACAAATTAATCTACAAAATCATAAGTAATATATATTCATATTTATTCTTTGAAGGTTTTAAGATCACATACGTTAATTTTTTAAACTTTAAAAATAAATTTTTGTTACAAAAAAATTCGATTATCTCATCTGACATTTCACATTCTCTATATTCAATAACATCTGATCATTTGGTTTTCAATTATATATGATTCAAAATACGATTTCAAGTTCATACGCTAAATAATATTTAACAGTGTTCCATGCATGCTAGACGATGACGTAACAATTATATACACACCCAGACATTTCTTCTCATTCGATGAATTCAGACACCTTTTTCTCTATTATTTCGTACGATTATTATTCCTTTGTCCGATGTTAAATATAAAATAAAATAAAATATATATATTCGTATGTCCAAAAAGAGAATCTTAGACCGTAAGAATATTATGAACGCTTACGAAACTATAATACGACCAATAAGAAAAAATGTGCAGAAAGTCTCCTTATATGTGAAGCTACACATTTCTGCACATGTTCATATATACGTACACACAATTTAATTACAATATGGTAATTAAAATTTTGGAATAATTACTTTATAATAAAATCTTGGCCTAACGTAACGCCTTTAGTTACAAGCTTTTGACTAAAATGTACATAGAATAGAACCCAAATATCGAAAATTTTATGCGTATAGACTAGAAACTTTTTACTTGTCATCTACCATATATGTGTACACGCATGCCTTATAGTTTGACCTTTTATTTATTTATTTAATTATTTATGTAGTTTTGTTGTAGAATGTCGCGCGTGCATGATTTTTTTTTACAATTCTTCAATTTACTTTGTCAATGTTTCTTAATATTTTCTTAGCCGGAAAATCCAAGACTTAATTCCAAACAAATTGAAAATCTTTCAATGATTAAGTGGTTGAATATTACTTATGTTGTATATTTGAATGTAACTATATGGGATTGAGTTTGCGCCACATAATATTGTTATAAATTTTGGGGAGAATATAATTTGCCTATGGAACATGTTTACGTTTATAATGTTTACATGTAGTCAAGGATGTTTCGACCTATGAGTCGAAGATTGCATAACAACATTATGAAAAGAATAAATGTACATGGTTTTAACTGCAATTTAGCCAAATAAATTTTTTGCTTTGTCAAATGGCTACAAAGAAAAGTTTCAAGAGGGTGTATTGAAACATAGATTTCAAATGATTTTGAATGATTTAGTTTTTATGAGGTTGTGAAAGAAAAAAAAAGAGTTAAGAGAAATTTCATGTGATTTATTATAAAATCCCTCAAAGTTCTAATAGAAACTATGAGATTGGGGTTTTAGTATATATTTTTTTGATAATTCGGGTGTCTTGATCCATTTGGGAGTTGGTAGAATCATTTTGGATCTTCGTTCCCGACGTGTCCAAACTAGTTGGCGGATACACCCAAAAACGCAATGCCTATGGGGTCTACCATCGTTTTCGAGGAGCTGCAGCCCTCATGTGAATATCACATTAACCAGAACTCGAAACGTGGTGACAGTACTTACAGCCATAAACCTATTACCACAGGTCCACAACACCTGGTTAGGTTTTAGTATTTTTAACTAAAGAAATCTCCTCCAAAAGCTTTAGAATCATATAGAATGACTTAGAATCACACACTTACAAGATTTTGTAATTAATTATTCTTTTTAAAATAACACAAGATTTAAGAAGATCTTTAGAAAATCATGTTTGAAAAACACATGATTTGTCATTTAACTCAAATCACTCAAAATTTATGTTTTAATATACACACCTTAATAATTTCTACCTTCAACTGATAAATTGATGAAGATGATGGATAAACCGAAAATAAAAACTTTCCACATTTATTTGAAGAATTCAAAAACAATAAATTGATGTTTTTTTTTTCCTTCTCATTTTAGTGATTCTATGTTTTTAGTAGTGCTTCTATGTTTTAGTAGTGTTATTGTTAATGTTAGTGTTAGATTTCTAAACTGTTATTAAGTAAAGTATTATTGACTAAACCTTGAAAACGAAGGATGTTAGGTAGTTTCGTTTCAATTACTGTTGTATTAATTATTATTAGTAACAAATTTCGTGGAAAATTTATGTAACCGTGTTGAAAAAGGTAACTGTTGGCCGAAAGAGAGATTGCAATTTTCAGTATATAAGAATAGTATTAAAATAAGGTTTCTCAATGAATTAACCTGTCGCATTCGCAAGTCCTTTTCGTGGAAGGAGATGTTGATTTTCTACGATAGTTATTAGTTTCGTGATATTTCATAATATGCCAAAACCATGCTGACTCATTTACACTTATGACTCTTATTTTAATTCTCATATTAAAGTTATAAATTCATTATCACAAAAAGGAGATTTATGAATCAGTAACTGGATGGTCCACAAACTAAAACTTTTAATAACATGTTGGGTTCGAGAAAATGTTTCGTCAAATGGTTAAATGTTCATCTATGCAATTTTTTTTTGTCAGAGATCAATTTCAAAATAATGTTTGAAATTTAGACGTATTAGAATTTACCGATCTAATTTATCCGACAATTTAGAACCAATAAATTTTATATGTTAGAGAGATGTTTTTAATAGATTTGTGAAAGATTTACCTATCAAATATCCAACGGGTTTTTTAAATAAAAAATTGAGTGTTTATAATATATGTCTGATATTATTTTTCCCATTTTATATAAAGTGGTTTATATATGTGGATATATAACTCGTGCTTGTAGACTAAGTTATGTGTTTTTTTATTAACCAGAATTATTTGGACCAAAAACTCGTATTGTCTTTGAACAGTAAACTAGAACAGATTAAACATGTTCTTTTACTATATATAATTAAGGGAAATCAAAACAAAAGATGTCTATTTTTACATTCAAAATAATTTAGTAAGTTATTTTTGATAATTTTCCAAAAACCCCATGAAACAAAAGTTCTCAAACATTTGGTAGCTGAGAACTTATGGTAATAGTGTTTGATCCTTACCATAACGCCCACAACGTTTTTGCGAAAGTAGCGACAATATATTTTCAATCTACATAAATGAACTAAAGTGACAAAAAATAAAAAATATTCTATCTGTTTTTTATTAGTTGATATTTTTTTTTTAAAAAAATTGTGTTTAAAAGGTTGATGTATTTGACCTTTATTTTCTTATTTTGTCCTCATTAATTTTTTTCTTTTCACTTCTTAAACTTTTTTTTTTAATCTTCAAATAATTAATAAGGATATAATGTAATTTTACAAAATTTCTTAATATATGTGAATATTCTAAAATATCACCTAATTAGAAACCGAGGGAATATACATTAGTATGTTACATTCCGATAAAAACATTTAATAGCAATAATTAGAGGGAATGTTATACATTTTTGACAGATATAGACCACAATAATTTCGTCATAAATCTTATAAAAATTGAAGACGGATTTAATGGTCTTCGAAGATCTATTAGAAATTTCCATTAAAAATCTGTCAAGTATTTTTCAAATGTTTTTGACTTATTTCAAAATTTTTATTGCAAAACACTAAAATTTGACCGCCAAAATGTTATCCGCAGAAAGCATCAATAAATCAACTCTCTTTTTTTGTTGTTGTAAAATAACTCTTTTTTCATTTTGTTAAAACGACAACTAACTGTAATATGGTTCAGTGAAATTATGAGATCGTATATTTCCATGGCAACTATATAAATTAGTTTTTCTATATACTCAAACTACCCAATAAGGTAATGGTTCAACAATACATATCGAGGTCTAGAAAATCTCCACTTTCATGTGTATTATATTTGGTTTCTTTTGTTTATATATATGCACTATCGAACCAATCTCGGGATTTAAAATTACTATTCTCTTAACTTCTAACCAGAATAATTAGAATATATATAGTTTAGAGCAGAAAAGAGAGAGAACAGGCAGAAGAGAGAAAGCAACGTGCACCATAAGCTACCACTTTACCAATCACTCCCTTATTAAAATATCATCTCTATTTCCATCTAAAAAATAGAAAGAAAAATCATTAATTTTAGTATTATATCACATCAACTACTGAATAACATGAAAAGTATAGGTTTAAGAAATTTCATAATTTTGTTAAAGTAAATGATCGAATATTCCATTCAAATTTTCCTTAGATTTGTTTTTATTTACCTAAATTTTTTATTTCATAAAAATATTTTAATATTTTCACTGTATAAATTAAAATCCCATAAAATACATGAACCTAATATACTCAACTAAAACTAACTCAACTTTAAAATATTCCCTCCGTTTAGTTATATTTGATGTTTTAGAAAAAAAATTGTTTTATTTTAGTTGATGTTTTACGATTTATATGCAATATTTATTATGATTTTAGTATTTTTGACTATTAAAATTATGCAGATTGGTTTGTGATTGGTTAGATTATTTTGGAATTGGTAATAAAACATATTTTGCTTAGAAAAAATAAGATATTTAATGATTTTTTTTGTCAACATTGGATCACAACTGGCCGGTCTATTAGCCAACTTCTTACGTAATGCAGGCGATGGAATTCTATCCCGAGATGTGCAAGTGTGTCTGTCTTTAATAGACTTACCATTTATCACAAAGATAAAAGCCATTTGCAATAGTTAATAATTTCTTAATATGTGTGAAAATCTAAAACATCAAGCATAAAAACATAACGGAGTAAGAAATCTGAACCAAACAATTTATCCCTTAACGCACATGATTGATTGGTTTTTGACAATATTGTTTCAATTAGGCTATCTATTTTGAAGTGAAGTGAGATAGTTAATTTTCTTGAATATTGATTAAATTATTTGAAACAAAGTTTTGCACTAGAATCCTCTAACTCTATAGTTATAAAAAAAAAAGTCGGTATTGGCTCCTGTTTTATCAAATTTGTATCAACCTCCTCAACTATAAACTAGGAATATGCGACAAAATATAATATAAAAAAGAATAATATTAATAATGAAATAGTAGGAAAATTACAAGGAGGAAGCTCCTTTCAGTCTCTGTGAAGAAGTTTATAAATTGACGACACATTAAGTCTTGTTATCATTACATGTATTTTAAGACTTTGACAACTTGTCTCTCTCACACCAAACCTCTCTTTCTCTGTTTTCTCAATCTCATCTCTCTTCTATTTTTGTCCCTCATGACTAACCATAATGCCTTAATCTCTGATACACAAGGCACCATCGGTGTAGCTATTAGGGTTCCGGTTTCAAACCAATCTCTTTACTCTCCCGGTGGTGGTCGATACATTAGCATTCCTCGGAAGAAACTTGTGCAGAAACTTGAAGCTGAACCAACTCAAACTCGGACTAACACTTGGGTTGAAGCCATGAGAGCTTCTTCCCCGACTAAGACCCGTCCTGGGAACATAAACTCTCTCCAAGAGGTTGAAGAATCTACTTGGATGACTCAACATCCCTCGGCTTTAAGTATGTTTGAAGAGATCGCTGAAGCTTCAAAAGGGAAACAGATCGTTATGTTCCTTGATTATGACGGTACATTATCTCCCATTGTAGAAGACCCTGAACGAGCTTACATGACTGATGAGGTTTGTTTCTCTTTTACTCCTCTGTTCTGTTGCCGTGTCCATTATGTTTATAAAAATATTAGTCACGAAAGTGTTATTCGCTATTTTTTCGTGGCTAGATCGTGGCTAACAAGGTTTTTGTTATTTAGATGAGAGATGCGGTTAAAGGTGTGGCTAGATATTTCCCAACTGCGATTGTAACTGGAAGGTGCCGCGATAAGGTATGTTTTGTTTCTCAAATTTTTATATAAGAGAAAGAAGATTATATTTAACATTTTACCTAAATCACAATAGTATATATGGTTTCTGATTTAAGATATATAAAAAAAATATAATAACTTTTTTTTTTTTGGATATTTGACAGGTTCGTAGATTTGTGAAACTTCCAGGACTTTACTATGCTGGTAGTCATGGAATGGACATCAAAGGACCTTCTAAGAAAACCAAACACAACAAGGTATTATAAATAAACCAAACACAAATTTTTTTATTATAATACAATACTTAATTGAATAATTAGGAAAGAGATTAAATATTTTTTTTGTTTTTTGGACAATACAGAACAAAAAAGGAGGTGTTCTCTTCCAAGCAGCGAATGAGTTCTTGCCCATGATTGATCAGGTTTTGTAACTTTTTCTAGTTCTCTATATTATTATATAACAAGCGTGAAATTCAAGCCAAATCAATATAAAATAAAATTGACCACTAACTAAAAAATCATACATAATCAGGTCTTCAAGTGTTTATTGGAGAAACTGAAAGATGTAGAAGGAGTAAGTGTTGAGAACAACAAGTTTTGTGTTTCTGTACATTACCGTTGTGTAGATCAAAAGGATTGGGGAGTAGTAGCAGAACACGTGACGTCGATAATGAGTGAATATCCAAAATTGAGATTAACTCAAGGAAGAAAAGTTTTAGAGATTCGACCAACCATCAAATGGGATAAAGGCAAAGCTCTTGAGTTCTTGCTCGAATCCTTAGGTTTTGCTAACTCCAACGACGTTTTACCTATTTACATTGGTGATGATCGTACGGACGAGGATGCTTTTAAGGTATATAGTACAACTTTTTAACTAATACTCACTATATTAATACATATGTCTTCCACTGCTTTTCTTTATTTCATATTCCTAGATCGCTCAACCATAAGACTAACTTTTTGTGGTTTGTAATGTTAGATGGTTTTATAGAAAGCAGATTTTTGTGAATTTTGTACTTTAATATTGGCTTGATCATTTAATATAATGAGTTATGTTGAAATTTTTTTAAAAATTATTTAATCAATAAATATTAAAATTTAAATCAAGGGTTGGTTACTATTTTCGTATAATTTGTAAATTTCTATTTTTAAGATTGTAGATGATAAATTTAATTAAAATATTGGTTGGATTCATTCAGGTATTGAGAGAGAAAGGACAAGGCTTTGGCATACTTGTATCAAAAGTTCCAAAAGAAACTAGTGCTAAATATTCTTTACAAGAACCTTCTGAGGTAAATATTAATTATTATTTTTTTATTTTTTTAGATTTTTACTATTATTCTCTTATTTTTATGGAGGAATAATTTTTTTTTTGGGAATAATGTTTAGGTAGAAGAATTTTTACGACGACTCGTGGAGTGGAAACAAGTGTCATTAAGAGGAACATTGCCAGTTTGTTGACTGTGTTTTAATCTTACTTTATTAATAAATGAGTTTTTTTTTCTTTTCACTTACAACATAAATTGTTGTATTATCCAATGTTTTTTTGTTCCTTTTTTCTTTTTTATGTTTGGATGACTTTACTCTTCCTCAACAAATTGTAAGTTTGTAGAAATTTTATTTTATAAAAGTGAGTTTGCAGTCTACGTATTTCAACTATTCTTCAATATATCCATTTGCAATAAAGAAGGAACAAAATGATGATAGAAATATTTTCTAAAAAAGAAGAAAAACTGCTAATGAAAAAATATCTAACTAAATCTACTTTAAAAACTACTAGTAAAAAATTCTTTATAGCCGCGATCTACCTAAAAATAATAGGATATTAATCACTTAGCAATTGAGAATTCATACGGTTTTTGACAGTGGAATAGCCCTCGTGAATAATAAACAACATTATGACGAATTTTATTGCTGGTTATAAATTTTTTACAGTAGGTATTCTTATTGAGATTTATTTAAATCTAACAAAGTAAATATATTCTACTATTATTTTCTCATAAATTCAGTTTTAGTGTCCACGGATATAGTTGTAAATTAATTGTCTACAATAATGGAATGATGTTTCTAAATTAGCTTATTAATAGAATTCAGTCTCTGACAAATTCAAAATAGACAAAAAGGTTGGTCAAAATGTACCCTGCAAGATACACAATATCATGTGGAAGTACACTTTGGAACCTAAAGAAATGCAGCTTTGCATTGTCTTAAGACATATTTTATTTCAACCAGCATTGCAAATAAAAAAATTTCCATTTGTTTTAATATGTGTTTGATTCAGAAATGAAACATACTTTTATAAAATAATTTTTTTAGGATTTGAAGAAATAGGGTCTTTGTCAGAAAGCTTGGACTCTTTCCCAAGCCTTAGTTTGCAAGTATCCATGTCACCAACTTTTAAACTAGCTCTTTTTCTTTCTTATTTTTTTTTTCCTTTTTGTATAAAATAATATAGTAAATTTTTCTACTTTGCATTTCTAGTTTACAACTAGATTATTTTATTACAAAATTTTAACTAGTTTTCTTTTTTAGGGATATATATTGAGATCCAATTGTTCTGACCAAAAAAAAAGTGAGATCTAATGCTTTGATCTAATAACTGGTGGCATCCATCAACATTATAATTTAGTTAATTATGTAATAGAAAAACAAATTATACTGTAGTTGAGAAAGAAAAACTATATATATAGCTAGAAGTCATGTTCAGCTCTCTAATTATTTAAACTATCCCATAGTAAATGAAGTTTTAGGAGTGAATGTTAGTGTCAAATTATTTGATATTTAAATTAATATAAGTATATGTTAAAATTATTGTAAATGTGATTAGTTAAGTAATAACGATAAAACTGAAAGTTAAAATATATATTACACCAATTTTATTAATATATGTGTAGAATCCTTAAATATTGTGTATTTTGGGACATAGGGAGTATTGAAGTAGGTAGCCAATTTGGGAAATGAATTTCTCACATGATGCCATGAAAATACAATTGGGGATTTAATTAAGTATATAGAGGTTCTCAATATAATTGAACAAGTTGCTAAGAAGATGATAAATGATAAAACAAAAGATAATGTAGATATTAAAAGAACTGAACAGTCCAATTTGGATATTAATAGTAAACATAATACATGTAGATTAGAGACCATGTGATCTCAGCTGTATTTTCTAATTCCTCTCTTTATCTAATTCATAGTTCAGACATTTTCATAGTTTCGTTTATACAAATCATATACATCTATAACGGATATATAAATTTGATAAATTGAGGTGTGTCTTTGTTCAAAAGGTTGAATGTCACTTCTGATATCTTTTCTATATGTGTTTGACTATAGGAATTTGCGTTTTTCCAACATGATATAGTTATAGGTATAGGTGTTTTAGAGGGTTGATTATGAATTAGACCTTATCGATCTAATTATTGATCAAAGAAAAAAATTATGATAAATTTCTACAACTATAAAAAAACACTAATTTATATGTGAGTTATATATATAAATTCAACTAAAAGAATTAGATAGAGGAAGCAGAATCCATAAAGTTTAAATATTTATACATAAGCATGATTATTGAGGAAGTTAGTGGATTATAAAGTTAAGAGAAAGGTTACAACTTACAACTGAAAGAATTTTTAAAAATTAAATGTATACATAACATAAGGTTAAGATACTTTTATCACATGTGTAAAGATGAAAAACCAAAAAAAAAGAAAAGAAATTGTACACCACTTTAAAACCCACATCATTGATTTCTTTACTTCAAATAACTAAGAGCCATCCACTTCAATTATTGGTTGAAGATATAATTTAGACTTTTAGCACAAATTTTTGGAAGTTCTTGACACATTCATATAACCTATTCTCAATCTTCTTATTCTTTTACTCACCTTTCCAAGTCATTTCATGTGTTTTATTTGGTTCATCCACTCTTTTAACCCTATTAAAGTCTACACAATTACAATATAACATATACATTTCATATATATATATATATATATATATATATAGAT
>OVBA01006863.1:0-16006 GCA_900406435.1 Lepidium aucheri
TTGTTAGTGTTTATTCTCTTAATATCGATTGATTTAGCTTGCGATTTGATATGAGTTAAAAGTGTAATGTGGTTCTCTGTGGAATTCGACCCCTAAGTACTATTACGTTTGTTGTGCACTTGCAGTAGGATATAGGGTTAAAACTCGTTGTATCANGTATCACAATTCAACAAGACTCGGACTAGAACCAGAAGTCATGGCCACTCAGACTGCAACTAGATGGCCACTCGGACTGCAACCAGAAGTCATGGCCACTTGGACTAAAACTAGAAGTCATGGCCACTCAGACTACAACCAAAAGTCACGGCGTACTCGATTTGGCTACTCAGGTCACACACAGTTTCCACTCGATGATGCTGGTCGAGTCACTTCATGGCCCAACAAAGCCATTGTTCAAGTCATGACAGGCCCAACATGGTATGATGGATCAGATCAAGTCAAGGAGTCACCGCAATTGATGGGCCGAGTCAATTCCACTTTAGACAGCCCAATTACTCGACTTGACTTGCATGGAAGCCGGGTCAACTATTCTGCTAAGTTTTTAGTTTGGATTTTTTAGGTTTAACAAGGGAGGAGTATAAATACCCCTCGATGTCATGAGAACATCTTACCTAATTTTTAACCGCTACTACAAGAAACTTTGAGATTTTCGTTGTTGTAATTCCAAAACAAAATTCTACTTTTGTTTTAATGATCTTTTAGTGCAATTTCAGATTGTTTTCATTCAAGTTCGCTTTCTCAATTTATTGATCATAACATTCACTTTTAATTTTGCTTTGATGGTTTCACCCATGGTTTTTGAGTAGATTAGCTAGGATTTTTGAGGGAATGGATTAGATCAACGTGGATCTTAAGTTTTCTGAGTCACTTTAGATTATCTTAAATCTCTTTTGTTTCGGTATTATCAATACTTATTTCTATCTGATCAATTGAAATTTGTTCTTAAATACTTTAGCACTCGAGACGGTGATGCATTGTCTGATTTAACTGTCTTAGAAATTTACACTCTTAGCTTAAGAGATTGAATGTCTAAGGTGTTTGTTAGGCTTGATTAAGTTAATTGCTTTATGCCAGTTTGGTTGTTAAACGCTTATGATGATAAGGTTTATGATAACTTCTCTGAAATTGTTTGCCATGAAAGTGGATTCATTAGCTATAAACTTATTGCCTAGAGATCCGCTTTGATTGAGTTTTGTAAAGCAACTTACTAGAATTAAGTGAGAAGTTGGTCCATGATCTCCACCCATCAAGAACCTTTCTTCCTCATCTGCTGCTTAGTTCTTTGTGCTTCTTGATTTTCTGTTTTCACTGTGCTTTGCTTCAACTGCACTTTGTTCCCTTACATTGCATTTACTGCACTTTGTTCTGCTGCATTTAATTTCTTAATTAGATTTCTGCTTTGCTTATTTGATTTTCATTTCAATTTCACATTGCTCATATCGCTCATTTAAGTTGATAGATAACAAACCTTTAAATCGATTTGGCTTGAATTAGAGTAGTCTATCATATTCTGATTGCTAGTTACACTCCTACTTGGATTGATACCTATTATACTACATCGACATCTTAGTGTAATATGATTTAAAAATAGGCAAAAATCCTTTTATCAACTCCTCCTTGCATGATATCTTGGAACCTATGATCTTTCAACCATTCGAATTATAGTAATTCTGATGTGTGTAAGTTTTCCTGAACGATTCTCATACCCACCATCTGCTATGATGTGCTACAACTCTGAATTAGGTAGAGAATCCGCTGAAGGCAATCAATCATTGACATGTCTGTGGAAGCCATAAAGATCGCAAAGCTCTGCTATCGACATCTCATACAATACACCACTGGAGAGAAATATGAGTGTAGCTTTGCTCAATGGACCATGCGGATCAATAGACTCATAGAGCTCAGAAGAGGTCAAAAACTGATAAACAAACTCAGGATATAGAGGGTAACTATGATGTGCAAACGTCCCAAAACCAATCCTACCCAGCATACCACTAATGTCATCCAATATGCCTAATTTCTGCAGCGTGTTGGTGAAAACGAACTTGGTCGAAGCTATCTTGTTCTGCAAGAGTTAGTTGAAAAAGACACTGTGATGACGTGCCCAACTGTCTCCTCTCTCTCTCGAGATATAAGTTAAATCCGACTTAAGGGTTGATGGATGCTTCGAAAATCGCTCATTGCTCAGAAAAAGAATGATGTCAGGGCGCGGTCATGGCTCACAAGTTCGAGGTTCATCCTCATCTTCTGGGCGAGAATTCAAAGATTGTCCCTTTTTGTCCTTGTAGCGAAGATCATCTGGTCTTTTTGGATGGTTTCTTTGTGCCTACACGAGCCATTACCTGAAAGACAACAAACCCGAAAATCCAAAAGCATAAACCGTTCCATATTGTATAAGAAATCAAAAATTTGGTTCTAAAACTGGAATCATGTGATGATATCAAGTAGAACTTAGTTTCTACACATCTGAACATCAAGGAATGCATCAAACAATTGTCCCACATTCCAATTCGCAAACCAAAAATTCCAAAAATTCTTTAAATTCTCCATGAACCTAAAATTCGATTTCTACACAAAATCTTATCCGAGATTGGATCATTCTAGTCACGAACTCGGCATAAAATGGCATAAGAAGATAAATTTTCATCAAAGATCAAGCACATTGCAAAACTTAGAATTTCCTAAACCCTTTCAAATTCTGTGGATTGAAAAGGTGAAGATAGATACTCATACCCTTGCAGATCAAGAATAAGACCAGGATAATTAGAAAGTGAAAGAAAACCCGAGTGGATTAGGGTCAAGAATCAACCCAAACCGTTAAGAATTGAAAGAGTTTTGAATGATTGAATTTTTGAAAATTCTCTTAAAAATCGCCCAAAAGGGGGGAATTACTACAAGTATACCGTAAATCAGAGTAGTACTTAGGGATCAAATTCATGAAGAACAAGTATTGCACTATCCATTTCGAAACCAAACTTAAGCTAAGCAAATTCGAATTAATATTGGTAATTATAACCAACAACTTAAGCAATTAAACGATGTAAAATTTAATGGATAAAAACATCATGCACATAAAATTCATCAGGAGATAAATTCATTTGGTACTAGATATCAAAACAATATTATCGAAAGGTCTGATAAGTCCATAATTAGCCTTAACATCAGCTTTTGTTGATTAAGAACTAATTGCTTATCTATGCTATTTCATGCATCTAACATGCACTTTTGGTGAGTTAAAGAACCTATTATCATAAGCTAGGTGACCAGGCTAACCTAAGCATCAAACTCAAATATAGATAGAGAAAACATAAGATCAAGCTCTCTTTGTTCTTAATTCATTGATTACTTAAAACCCTAGAAAAACCTAAACCTGATTATGAAATTACTCAGACATAATCAAAGAAAACACAATAATAGAATTGAAAGAAAACATAATGAAATTGCAATAAAAAGTATGAAACGGTTCAAAAAAAATTTCCAAAGTGTAGAAGATGAAATCTTCTCTCAAAAGCTTACAAGAATGATAACAAAAGTCGGCTCTCAAAAATTATCGAAAGTCTCTCTCTCTAGAAATTCCAAAGACCTAATTAAAAAGGTTACAACACGTATGGTACAAATTATGTAAAACTGGACGGGAATAAGGAAATCTGGTTTTCTCGCGCAGGCCATAGATCAGTCGATCTAGGTGGAGATCAATCGATCCACATTGAAATTGTTGATCTCGGATCATGCTAGTCGTTCTTTAGATCGCATGTAGACTTCTTCTTAGAGGTTGGAACAATTGATCTTGGTGTAGATCAATTGATCTTTGCTTCAGAATGACTCCGCAAAGTAGCTGGTCGATCCTTCAATCGTACACATCTTCTGGTAATAATAGGATCAATCAATCATGGTGGGGATCGATTGATCTCAGCGTCTAAAAGTGCCAAAATGATCATTTTTGCTATAATCCATGCATTGAACACTTATTTCCATCCTAACTCGTTTTGTACCTGAAATGACTATAAAAGACTGATATGTATGCATTTTAGCTAGTTTTAGATGTCTCATTTTGGTACATTTTGCATACATATATGTAGCATTTGCATCATGTTTTAATCATTTTTGTTTCATTTGCATAGTTTGCATTTGTATAGCATACACTTTGCACTTGGAGTAATTTTTAGGAACATTTGAGCACATTTAAAGATTGATCCGCTCGAGCTGAGATGAAAAGAACCAGTAGAACTTGAGAAGAAAGTGCATTTTGGAGCCAAATAGGAGCAAATGATGGACAATCAAGATGCAGCTCTATTCCTGCTCGAGGTCATCGCTCGAGTTGATTATGTCCATCTCGAGTGACTGCTTGAGTTGATTATGTCCAGCTCAAGTTGATTATGTCCAGCTCGAGTTGATTATGTCCAGCTCGATTGACTGCTCGAGTTGATTATGTCCAGCTTAAGTAACTACTCGAGTTGATTCTGTCTAGCTCGAGTGACTACTCGAGTTGATTTTGTCTAGCTCGAGTGACTGCTTGAGTTAATGCTCTCTAGCTCAATGTGATGAACGAAATTGATGATTGCGCTTACCACTCGAGGGGCTAAGGCATTTTCACTTTTGCCCGCTCGACCACTGCTGCTATACCCACGTGGTCAAGTTAGATGATTCCGGTGGATTTTGTTGACTTTTTATTTTGGACCTTTTTTTAGGTTTAATGGGGTAGGAGTACAAATACTCCTCTTATGTCACTAAAACATCCATCCTTGTGTTTTCCTTTTTTGTGAAAGAACTTTTGAGCAATTTTCTCTCTTTGTAATTTCACAGCAAAATCTTACTTTTTATAAATTTTTAATGCAATTCATATTCTCTTTCTTTATAGTTGATCATTTCCTTCTTAGTTTTATGCTTATGTTGTCTATTTTGATTTTTGTTCTGTTTGTGTTTTTAATGATTTCCGAGTATATTATCTAGGGTTCTCAGAAAAATGGGTTAGATTAGTGTAGATCTTAGGTTTTATAGGTTGTTTAACGGTAGACTAGCTTAAATCTCTTATGTTTTAGTGTTTTTGATGCTAATTTTTCTCTGATCAATTAAAATTAAATTCTAGGAATTTTCATACCCACAAGGTGTTTGATGAAATTTTTGAACCACCTAATTTTAGAGATTTACACTTGTAGCTGAAGGGATTGAATGTCTAAGGTGTTCATTGGATAGATTAAGTTGCTTCTTCATGCCAGATAGGTTGTTAAACACCTATGATAATAGGGTATGTTGATAACTTCTCTAAGATTGTTTACCATGAGAGTGCATTCAGTAGCTTATAAACTTAATGCCTAGAGATCCGTTATGTTTGAGTTTTGTTAAGTAACCTAGTAGACTTAAGTGTTCTACTGATCCATGATCTCCACTCCTCGGGAATCCTCTTTCTTATTAGTTTGTTTAGCACTCTGTCGCTACTTAATTCTCTGCTCTTACTGCAATTTGCTATATTTTCTTTTTAATTTCTAAAACTTGTTTATGTTCTGCTTATCTACTTGCTTAAACTGCTCATTTTGGTTGATAGAAATTCAATGAATCGATTTTGCTTGGATTAGAATAGTCTGATCGTATTCTGATTACTAGAACACTCCCATTTGGATTACCTTTTGTACTGCATCGACACATTAGTACAGTATTGAGATTAGAGTAAAATCTTGTTATCAATGACTAACAAAGACTCGAAAGACCAATGAAAATATGAGTTAAATACCGATAAAAATGAGATACATTAACGACTCAGATCATACATTACCGCAGGTGGTCCTGCTTGGCTTCATCATCGCTCACAAGATGGAGACTTCATGATTTAGCATTTTTTTGGTATCCAGTTTGTTGTATGTTTCATTTTAACATACTATTTTAATAAAAGACGACAAAAGAAATCATACATATTAATTAGTAAATCGTAGTTTACTACTACTCCCTCTGTTTTGTAATACTTGATGTTTTAGAGATTTTACACATATTAAAAAAATTACAATGTTTTATTTATCCTTATTTATTGTCAGAAGATACAAAAAGAAATAGTAATTATAAGTAAGATTATAGAAATAAATAAGGATAAAATAAGAAATGTTAAGTTAAATATGCATTGAAAATTCGAAACATCAACATTTTAGAAACAAATTTTTTCTCTAGAACATCAAGTAACTAAAAACAGAGGGAGTTTTATATACGTATCCAAAAAAATGGTTGCCTAGCCGATTTAATCTCCCGGCTAGGTGCTACTTGGTAACCAATCGAGTCAACTAATGCATAACCTCTCTAATCCGATTATTTTTAAAATAATAAATTTACCAATTATTTAATTTAATTTTTCTATAAAATAAAACGAACTAATAATTGAACACATTACAACACTTATAATTTGATTTGTGGATAAGTTAAAATATTTTATCATTAGAATATCATATTTAGTTTAGGATTTGAATATATATGTCTATTAAAGATGATCATTTAGATGTTCATTACAATCAGCAAACTATCTATAATGACATTTTATTTTTTCATGGACATGTTTTATGGATATTTAACTCTATATTATCACAATCATAAAATTAAAATATAAAAAAATCGTAAAGTTGGTCCCAGATTAATCTCTAATTTTTTCACTAGGTTTAAAGACCAGACCGAGTGGCCTAAGGCTTAGCAAACAATTCTGTACAAGGACTTGAAATGATAAATTATCTAAATACTTCATAGATTCGAATGATTATAGCCCAAAAAAAAAGAAAAAAAAATCAAACCCTTTATATGTGGTGACGACAAAAAAAAATACGTTTGTGTATACCTATATGGTAATACTAAATATATGTAGAAAGATTGCCAGAAACAAAAGAATGCCAAAATATACATGTAGAGATTGACCGCATGAGCTTTTACACATAACTAGTGCCCATTACTCTATATAATTGCAACATTGACCTTTCTCTCTCTCTCTCCTCATCTTTCTTTCTCTCCCTGCAACAATTTCATTTCCACAAGATTCCAAACAAAGAGAGAATTGGTGGAAAGTGAGATTTGCAGGAATTTATATTCTTCTTCCTCTACTCCTCTCTTATCATCATTAAGACACAGAGATACTCTCTTTCTCTCTTTACATCTCTGTCTTTCTCTAGTTAACTCCATGGCTTCTACGGTCTCCGACCATGCCTCGAATTAGCGATCTAATTTGGTCCCTAACCAAGAACCCTAATTTGTGCTCTCTCCTCCGTTTCCCCTGATGTTGAGATCATCAAAAACTCTTTGTTTCGCTCCTTTCCGGTTTTCTGTGGCTTTTACAGTCACCGGATTCTGCCATGGTTCCTGCTGCTGAATTCTCCTCCTCTACGCTTCTTCTTCCATGTGGGTTTTCCAACGGTTTTGCTTTTATGAGGTTATTTCAGAAAACTCATCATTTATCATCCGTCTCTGAGGACGACGACAACAGCAACAACAACACTCGCTTAGGATCTGATCATCATCACAAAGTTTGTAGGAGAGATTGTAGTTTCATGGCTGATCAAGAAGAGCCGAAGAGTACTACTTCTAGGTTAAGCTCCAAAGAGGAAGACAACGACAACAATAGTGATAACCATAACAATAATAATACTAATAACAACAGAAAATCCGAAGATCAAGAGATGAGAGAACAAGGTTGGCTCCGGTTAAGCATAGGCCACGATGAGGGAGTTCAACCGGATTCAGATCATCGACAACAACATCAAACCAATCCATTGACTAGGAGAGACTCTTTTCTAGAGCTTAACCTTTTCTCTGGAAACTCAAAAAATAGAGAAGAAGTTAATCATCCATTATCATCTCTCTTTCAACATCAGCATCAACCTGGAGGGACGATGATGTACCATAGGCCCGAGTTGATGGCTTCTTGGGTTGCGGCTGCGTTTAATAGAACGCCTTTTGTTCCACATACCATAACACAATCAACTGCTTCTTTGATGAGGGCACACTTTGGAATCTCCAATTTTCAGCCGCAGTTAGTAGGGAATAATAATCCGGATGCAGTTGCTGGTCCAAGCTCCAGTTTTCGAGTCATTGATCCTCCTAGACGACCCCATTCCGGCATTTGGTTTCTCCTTCAAGCTTCTCAAAACCAGTAAGTGTAAAACTTTAACTTTCTACCGACTAACTAAGGTCCATGGTTTCTTAGTTTTATCGTTGGTTTTTAATCATAATTAAGATGGTGTTCTCAAGATTTAAGTTCTTATATTTATCTTTGGTGAACGTTTTAGGACAGTAGAACCATTCTTGCCTCAAATACCAAAGAGCTACTTGAGAATAAAGTAAGAACTCTTCGTTTATGAATGAGAGCTAACACATAATTAATCGACGTTACTTTGATAAAATGTTTATGGATTTGGTAGGGACGGGAAGATGACTATTCGACTGTTGATGAAATATTTGGTAAATAAGTTGCGATTGGAGCACGAATCCCAGGTTTTTTTTTTGAACTCCTCTAATCTCTTTTATTGTTTTAGATTCCATGTACACGTTGCTTGCCGTAACTACAATCTCCTTACTTTTAAAAAAGAAAAAAAATCTATAACGTTACATGATAACTTTTAAAGCATAAAAGATGATATGAATAGTACGAGAAAAAACAAAAAACAATTTTGGTAAAAAAACAAAAAACAAAACGTGGAGAAGGTACATCCATGGGAGTTGGTGTACTGAGGAACATGATAGCAACATTGGAACTAAATTGCCACAAAAGTGTCTCCATGTTAATTAGGTCACAAGTAGATGTCATTGCTAGGTATATAAGCCGTTTTGTTCTTTCTTTGTTTTTATATGCTTATTATCCATATTTTGTTTTTCTTTTTCTATTTTCGTTTTTGTCTTACTTGCTCCTTTTGTTAGAGTTTAGGTATAGCGGTCGATTCATTTATTAGTGATCTATAGTATCATCAAAATTTGTTCATTAGAGATGAGTGTACCCTTTGATTTATTTCTTTATGCATATATTATATCATAAAAAATTATGCCAATCCACCAACCAACATATATATATATATAACACTCACATTGATTTATAGATTCCAATTTCTTCGAATGCAAATGTATGTAGTTAACCAAGTACTGGTGATTTGATGGTAATGGCAGTTTGGGACAAAGCGTAGTAAATCCATCAATTTTACAAAGATGTTATTCAATTAAGATTTGTATTGACTTTTGATGATTTGTATTGATTTATAATGAATAATTGAAATTAAGTATTATAAATCATTATAAATCAAAACAAATTATTAAAAGTTAATACATATTTTAATTGAATAACGGCCCCTAAATTTGGTTTTCATAGATAACTAAGTTATTGCTATTTGGTCATACGAAAATTTGATCATATATCTATAATTTTACTAGAAAACTTGGAGTTATATATGCTAGTAGTTGATGTTATTTCTCGTATTTTGGTTAAGAAATAGTTGGACTATGATTAAATACTTTTTAATAAACAAAAAATATAGATATATATATATATGAATGAACGTATGTTTGTTTTAAACACTTTGTAAATACAAAACAAAACAAAATATTACACACCGAAAATTAAGAGAAATTAAGAGCCCTACGAATCATTCAAATAATTTTAGAAGATACAGCTTATGAAAACATACCACCTCACTAAAAGAAATTAAGTTAATGGAAACGAATTGTATATATGCATGTCGCATACGTACATGACCATGACATATATGTAAATACATACATGAGCAACTGTATTTTTTTTTTTTTGGTTTTATACATAGCAACTGTTAGTTACTATAGCCATATCGCACGCTTCTTATAGAGCTCGTAATCATCCCAAATGATGGATACAATAAAGTTACTCCATATCATATGCATGCTGACTTATTACAATTTTTACGAGTCCAATTCATGAAACAAAGTGTCTTTTCCATTTCTTTTTCATGAAATAAATAGATTCAATCCCTAAAATTACGTACAATGCTTCTCGTGCAAATTTATCATTGATATGTGTGCTTTATTGTTTCTTTTTCTTTCTTTCATATATGTGCATTGATGCATTTGTTTATCCATAATACGCTATACAACTTTTTATGATTTGATACCAAAAAAAAATAACTTTTTATGATCCCTGAATAAATAATTACTCTTTTCATTACCATAGAATAGTTACAAAAAATCGAGTCTTCTTTTATATGCTTAGAGATCAGTCATTATTTTAGTAATTATTATGTGTAATTGAAATTGTCATTAATGGTATGCTTTTGATAATTATCCAAACATGGAAGCCATGATGAATCGTTTGGACGTTGTACGAAATTGTATGATCTTGTTAATACACATCCTTAAAATCCAACCTTAATCATACGTATATTTATTTTATTTTGAATAATTTGCCTTAGATTAATCATTTAGATACATAAAGTAGTTAATGCATAGAAAATTAGTTGGAAATGCTTAGCAGATTATGTACTAATAAACACACGGAATAAAAATAATAGGGGAATATTAAGACAATTTTTATGGAACATAATTAAAAGTAGTTAGATTGTAACTTGTAAGCATGTATTCCTGAATAGCATTCCTTAGAAGCAGATAAACTTAACTATAATAATTGGGTCAACGAAATGTTATAATGTACTTAAATGAGACTAAGTTTTGTTGTCTTATTGCATTAAGCCATGCCATGAAATATGACAGATGGGATTAAGGCAATTAATCAATATAAAATCATATGTGAGTGTGCATATCTAATTTGTAATATACCCTTTGCTTGATCGAATTATTAAATGTTCATTGACAGGCTGATTATCTTTTGTCCAGTCAATAGTTCATATTAATAAAAATTAGCTTATACGTACAGCACATAAAAACTGCAGTTTGTTCATTGGAAAGCGAATTAGTGTGGATATTAGATTGAAAGACTAATATTTGAATTTTTTTTTCTAGAGTTTTGACATTAACCCTTTTTTAAGTTTATATATCTATTATTAAATAAATTCGTTGCCGAAAAAAAAAATAGGGTTACGTTCAAAAGGTCATAATTAATGGGATGTTGTTTTGTTAGAGGATCATTAATTAAATAAAGTTGTAATTATGTTCATTCACACACACACACAAATATATATAGGTATATATTAAATAATTACAATATAATGATGTAAATGTGTGCGTATAATAATAATATTAGAGAATTGGGTAGGGCAGAGGTATGAAGAGTGAATAATAAAAATGAATGTAATGATTAGGCAGCCATAATCTGACTTCGTGGAGGCATTGTTCTTCCGTTTTTGTCTTTCTCTCTCTCTTTTAAGTTTCCTTTGACTTTTTAGACGTAACTAAACTAAAGGTTTTTTAAAGCTTAAACTATTCTTTTTTCATATTCCTTTTTGATCCCTATAATTTTTTTTTTGTCAACTCATTTCGTTTTCTTTTTCCGAACTCAGCTCGTTATTTATTCTATAAAATAAATGAATAAATAAATTCTCAAATGAAAATACCTTTCCAATTTTTGGCCTTTGCATAGTGGTGATATGAACGTAATTACGTAAAGCCCTTGTTTCTAAATTTTGTTTTGAAAAATAAAATTTTATTATAACATTTACTTTTTAGTTTTAAATTATTTTCGTCATAGATATAAACTAGTATTCCAAAAATGATCTCTTATTTGCTTTCATAATGAGCATAATTTTGAAAATGCTTTACATATTAGGAGCCCATTTTATAAATATTTTTTCTTCCAAATATATATATCTATAGAAATGTAAAGCATATAATAAACTTAGGTCTAGCAAAAAACCGTCATGCTTATGTTAGAAGTGGCTCATCAAATTCTTGTATGATCTCGAATTTGGGTAGGACCCTTAGCATCACAAACCTCAATTGAATTGGGTGCTTGATGCAAAGTCTTTAGCCAAATCAAAAGGTTATACTTTTTGTAACACCTTATATTTTTATTATATGAAAGATTCACATTCTTATCAAAAAAAAAAAAAAGTCTTTAGCCATCAACATCTATGGATTAAATGCTGCACTTTCTTTAAAAAATTTATCTTTATCATCAATCAACATCTATTTATCCAAAATTTTAGATGTTTTCCTTTTGTTTCGAAGCATCGTGTCTTTATCCTCAACACTTTGTTTGTATAACTTCTCACTATATTTTGGGTTTGTACTTCATGCCATTTGGTCCGTGAATGTCACCTTCATATCTCATCGACTATTTGCTTTTCTCCAAAGTTATAATTTTACATATTTATTCTCCCAATTCCTTACGCATGCATATTGCTCCATTTTTTATTTGTTTATTTGAATATGTTTAGAATCTTTTTTTCTTTAGATTCAATCACACACTAACCACAAGTTGTGACAAAAACCCTTAGTCTGGGCCACTTAGTTCTCTGTGGTCATTCTTAAATTTTGAAATCCAGTTTCGTTTGATAAACGATTTACCAATACTAGAACGTTTAGGAATTCTTTTGATTTTTATAGTTTTATATATTGCCACAAACATAATTTTTAATGTCTTTTATGTATACACTTCAACTAGTATTCTTTTTATAACATTCATGATGATATAATTTTGCCAAACTTAATTACATTTAACGCATAAATTAATTTTAATTATATTAAATAAATATATAAATATATATATATATATATGTGTGTGTATATTTATATATACACATCTCTTTCATTTCCAAAATGTATGTCCATATGCTGTAATATATAAAGATTTAAACATATATTATTTCAGAATAACTGATAATTTTAACATAATGAGCTAGAAGGCAACTTATAAATATGCATATATATAGATATGACATAAAATATATGTAATGAATAAATATTGTAATTTACGTCGGGCAATAGCAATGCATGAAGTCGCCTTCAACAACAGAATCATTGCAATATATTGAAAATTTTGCATTTGTAAAAAAGATACAAAATAGCACTAAAGGGCATATAGGGGAACCATGAACATAATATCCTGTTAAGTTAGTGATGCGATGCATGCAAAACATATAATTTATATGCCTATCTGACTACGACTTCTGTGGTCCCAATTTTTTTTCCTATTTTACACTAACTTTATATATATATATATGTGGGTCCTTTAATTATAGAAATAAATAAATAAATAAATATTATTTTTATGTTATATAAAATGATGCTGCTTTGTGAGATAAAACACCACTTTCAATGTATATGACAACCGTAGAAAATATTATATTTGGTAAGTTTTTAAGATATTAATAAATAGAAAGAACCTAACAGAATCAACTACACTATAATGAAATTAGCAAATATTCCACTATAAGAAAGAAAAAAAAAGAGTGAGTTAAAATGCTTTTAGGGAAGCCTTAATTAGTCAGCAAAACGTAAGAGAAGACGTGCATGGGATGATGGTGAAAGTTTTCATGAGCTGCTGTCTCCATTTAGTTCTTTTTAATACTCAACTTTATTTGATGCATCAAGTATATCCAATTTTTAATTTCCCTATTATATTTAAATTTTAATAGTATGAGTGAATTAATTACCACCATATATAACATAAAAGTATAGAGATAGAAGAGTACACACTGAAAAATACACAAGGGGCAGAAATGAAAAGAGGTGGGGGCAGGAGATGATTAAGATTTAGAAATCGTGGGTGGCATTAAAGTTAATGATGAAATAAATTATTATGTGAAAATGTGTTGCAATATAGTTTTATTTTCTCATAAGTTAATAATTAAATGAAAAAAAAAAAAAAAAAAGGGGGGGGGGNGGTGGATCATTGTTAGAAAATCAGGAATCTCTTACAAGTAAAGTAGAGATGACATAATTACGGCTTTGCGTAGCCACCTTGACACGTTGTCTTTCATTTCTCTTCGTCATCCTTACGATCCAATGATCTCATGCATTATTTCTCAATTAATTTGATATTTCATCCAAATTAATTACCTTGTTATGATTGTGATATTAATTACCTTGTTATGATTGTTAATTAAGATAATGGGACTAATAAATATAGTGAACAATGAAAAATGAAAAAGCAGGTAGAGATAAGATGCAGAGGAGAAGAACTAGAGCCAGTGTTGACATTACAACACGTGAGAGATGCAATATGGAGAGGAAGCAGAAACAATTATGTTAACTTTACTTCGCTTCCAAACTCATCTTCCTCTGACCATCTCATGGTCCTCCACTATGGTAGGACTCGGACGACGACCACTCCTTCTTAATCTATCTTACTCTATTTTATTTATTTATTTTTAATTTTATATAACACCTTTTTTTCTCAATAAAAATTACTGCATGCCCGCCATTTCTTCTTCTCTTCATTAAACAACTCAACATCTCACCTTCTTCAATTGTTCTTTCTTCTTTTTTGGCGGGTGCTTTTGATTCTTTATTTTCTCCTTCTTTTTTTTTCTTGGTATGCGATTTGTCCAATGATGATGAAGAACAAATTAAAGAGTATCTAATTTAGTAGGAGTATATGCATACCCCGATTGATGTTATTTTATTGTTGTATCTTCTGGGGTTGCGAGTAACATTATATGCATGAAAAATGTATTTACTATTTATATACATTTTCTTTTACATGCTATTATTATTCTTACTATTGTTATTTGACTTTCTTTCTTTGACATGGTTAATATATATACATAATTGCTGCTTTAGGGTTTTAAATGTTTCATGTCTTTGTTTTTTTTGTCTGAAAAACAAATGAGCCTAATTTATTACGTCAGGCCCATCAGTAAATCAGCCGAAAGTGAAATTGGATGAGATTTGCACATTTATATTATGGGCCCGTTAAAATTATGAAAATTTATAAAAATGCTTACTTATTCTGCTTAAAGATTATAGTAAAATAAGCAAAATGGTATTTAGTTAAGTGGTTGGTGGTAAGTTGTTGATCTTTAAATTTTTAATTTAAGAATAATTCAAAGGAATTTTACAAGTTGAGAGTGTATCTATGATGAGAGTAATTTTTCATATCTTTCTTACAACTTTGGTCCTCCCTTTTATTCCTGAATTATCTGTAAATCCTGTTTAATTTAATCAATCTCAATTAATGTTGATTGAATCAGAGTTTCCTTTTATTCTCTTGATGACTCCGCAATTTACTCAGCCCATCAATCATGTGTCGATCATGCATTTTGTGTTAATCATCATTAATGTCATCCAGCTCGCTGACTCATGTAAGCAACGACTTCGTATTGTTAGTGATGAAAGAACTTACTTAGCTCCATCCTTTTTTGGACTAAAGTTCTTAGCGGACCTTATACTTAATGGGCCTGTCCATTTTGGGTGTCACCATTTACCCCCCAAATCTTGCCAATTCTAAAGGATTTGGGAAGATTTTTAATTTCTTTTTCCCGCGATTTTCTTTTCCCCTCGACCAATCATGATCTCGGATTTCTCGGGTTTGCTCTTTAAAAACCATCACCCTTACCACCAAGCTCGTGCGTTTACGGTTTTCAAGGTAAGACTATTCATATTTCTCTATCTATTTCCTTTTTTCATTTATTATACTTCATCTTCTACTAGGTCTTTGCTTTTTCTCTCCTCTTAGACTTTCTTTGACTCTTCTTCTTCGTTCTCGAATCTTCTTCTTTTCCTTCTTGTCATAGTTCCCCGTACATCGTTTGGCAATCCTTCATCATCGAAGGTATGTTCTGCCGTTGGTGCTTCCAACCGGTCATTGAAGAAGGACCGTTCTTCCGCCGGTGCTTCTGGTAGCTCATCATCTCGTCATCCTCTCCTCTCGACGACCGACTTGGAATTGTTTAGGGTCACGAATCAAGTTCTTGATGCAATCGGTCTTCGGTTACCTCCAACTTTCCTTCCCGATTACGTGATGATCTCGTCCTCCTTCTTCGAGGATTGCCATCTCTCGTTCCCTATTCCTGAGCCCTTGCTATTCTTGCTTAGTTCGTTAGGTCTTTCGTTTAGACACGTTGTCCCGAATCTTCTTTGCTCTATGCTTGCTTCTTTGGTTCTCGCACAAGAGGTTGGCAAAACACTTTCG
>OVBA01006864.1:0-16004 GCA_900406435.1 Lepidium aucheri
ACTCCCTTATAAATTTTTTTTGGCGGGAAAATTTTTTCTTATAGCGGAAAAATTTTTTGCGGGAAAACTTTTTTTTTGGCAGGAAATTTTTTTTTGGCGGGAAAATTTTTTTTTGGCAGGAAAAAATTTGTAAAAATATATAAAAATAATAACATAAGGGTATTTTTGTCATTTTTCCACAATGAGGGGCATTTTTTGAAAATGACCTCCTTTGAAGGGCATTTTTTGAAAATATCCTCTTTTGAGGGGCATTTTTGTAATTCTCTCTTATTTTTATTTCGATTTTTTGCTTCCCACTTTCTAGTAAGGTCTACCACTATCGAGTGATACAAACATTTTTTTGTTAATTGACCTCACAATGAAAATAAGAAAAAAAATTATAAATCTTTTTTTATCTCTCAATAATTTTAAATTAAATATAATTAGAAATTTTTGATAAGAGAAATTAAATAACAAAAAAACAAGAAATCAAGATAAATTAAAATTTTTAAAAAATTATTATATAAACAAAATTTGTATTTTCGTATATTATTCTCTAAAAAAATTTTTTAAGAATTAAAAATAAAATTTAGACAATAAATTCAAAAATTTACAATATTTTTGTCTTTTGAAAAAATAATTTTCCATTTTATATAGGAAATATTTAAAATAATTTTTAAAATAGATAAATCTTAACTGTAGGAGGTAAATTCGAGATCCTACTTCGTTCTACGTAAAACAACGGGTAAAGTCGACTCGGCAAAATGTCTTGTCTCGGAAGGTTCCACGAACCTGAAGTAAAGTCGGATGACACGTCAGCATACAATAAACGAGAATTTTCCCATTCCTATATGAAATCTTCCGCAAATCTAGCACAAATCTTAACTGATTTAGTCTTATCAACAATATTTATAAATCTTCCTTTATTTTCTACACATGTAAACCGCCTTCATAAATTATAAATAGAGGCACAATCCTGCCGCAAGGAGGATCTTCTTTTTGGACATTTGAAGTTTAATAAAAATACCAATTCCGCCTTCACTTGTCTTATTACTCAATTAACTAAGCTCTTACTCCTGTTCAAACCAACAAGTGTTCTTGCCCATCCTTCCCCACTCTTTTAATCAGGAACCACCGTTTTAGCATCAACCATGCTAAACTCGGTTCCAACAGTTGGCGCCGTCTGTGGAGAAGATATCGAAGGACATCTTCACAAAGATAAGAGGAAACTTTGAGATTAGGAACATGGTGGACAGAAAACTCACCATTAGATCTAGCGGATGGATCAACAATGGACACAACTTAGACTCAGAAAGAGAGTCAACAAGAAACTCAGGAGGATGAAGACCTTCCACTGCCACCACCAAGGTCACCGAAACTCGGGACTTTAGTGCGTAACCTGATCGCACAACAAGAAGCTTCTGATCAAAGAAATGCTGAGAGGTTTGATCGACTCAAATCCCGCTTGAACGAGAGTAGTCTCCCAGCTAGTCAAGTTAGCAGACCATGCTGGAGGCATTGGCTAGTATTCAAAGAACACTATTCTGGGACTTTCCAAGTCCAGTATTGGCCGCCACTTTGGTACAAAATCACTCTGCCGTACGGAACGCAACAAGACAGCAAAGCCAGGTGACTTTGGATGCTGCCACCGTATTAAAGATGATGAAGGACACCAAGTCTAAATTCCATCAAGCTACTAGCTCGGCACTCGAGATAGGAAGGATCCTAGCTCAGGCGCAGAATTCGCCAAAGTAGTCACCTCAGTTAACTAAGAGCCCATCCAGGAGTGCATACATGTCGTAGACTCGGTGATCTCTTTCAATGCGGAAGATATCAAAAGAGTTAGCTTCCTACACAACGAACCCATAACCGTCAAACTCTGAGTTGTAGACTGTGACATTTCATGAATTCTCATCGATACTGGGAGTTCGGTAGATCTCATCTTCAAAGAGACTCTCGATAAGATGGCACTGCCAGACGTCCATCTTAAACCCGTAGACAGAACCTTGACTGCGTTTGATGGAAGCACAATCAACACGATCGGAACAGTGAAATTAGCCATCCGAGTTGCTAGACTCACGAGATGGATCAAGTAACTTGTTGTAAATAAACCACCCATCTACAACATGGTCTTAGGAACACCTTGGATATATGCGATGATAGACGTGCCATCGAGCTATCATCAATGCGTTAAGATCCCAACAAACGAAGGAGTCTACACACTTAAAGGTGATTAGAAAATTGCCAGAACTTGCTTCTTCGCTGAACTAAAGTTAAGAAACAAGTCATGCATGATTACAGCATCAGTAGGGAGCAAAGCGCTTACTGAACCTCCTACTCCCGAGAAGCCCGATCAGTCAACTATCAAGATTGTTAACATCAATTTGGCCGATCCCACAAAGTGCATGAGCATCAGAATCAAACATCAATCCAAAGTATTAGCCGATAAAACAGAAATGAAGAAAGCTCGGGACAGAAAGAACAAAGGTCATGATCGAAAAAGTAAAAAGCTGATTAAAATTGGATTAATCATGGAGGTTCAATACCCAGAATGGCTGGCCAATCCGGTAGTCGTTCCCAAAAAGAACGGAAAGTGGAAAGTCTGCATAGACTTCACCGATCTCAATAAAGCGTGCCCAAAGGATAGCTACCACTATCAAATATCAGCTGAATTGTCAAAGCGACAGTCAGGAACGAGCTTCTCTCATTTATGGATGCCTTCTCGGGATACAACCAGATCCGATTGCATCCTAACAACATGGAAAAGACATTGTTCATCACAGAGCGAGACACTTATTGTTACAATGTAATGCCATTCGGACTAAAGAATGTTGGAGTTACCTATCAGTGCCTGTTAACAAAATGTTTGCCGATCAACTCAGGCAAACCATGGAAGTATCATATTGACAATGCTAGTGAAATTGTTGAGGGCAGAAGACCATTTTGACCATTTGGCCCGTTGCTTCAAAACTCTGAATAAATATTAGATGAAACTCAATCCGGCAAAATGCACCTTTGGTGTTACGTCAGGGGAATTCCTCGGATACGTAGTCACTCAACGAGGAATCAAATCAAACCCAAAACAGGTCACGGCAATTCAAGAGCTACCTTCTCTGAAGAATAAGCGAGAAGTTCAGAGATTGGCAGGACGGACAACCACCCTAAATCGCTTCATATCGTGTTCGACGGACAAATGTCTCCTGTTCTACAACTAAATGCATGGAAATAAAAAATTCAAATGGGACGAACGCTGCGAGAACGATTTCTCCAAACTGAAAGAACATCTTTCAACTCCTCCAATACTTGTTAAGCCAGAACACGGTGAATCATTATATTTGTACATCGCAGTTTCCACCTTGGTAGTTAGTGGCGTACTAGTTCGAGATGACAGAGTAACTCAGTACCCAATTTTTTATATCAGCAAGTCATTGGATGGACCGAGTCCTGATATCCAACCACAGAGAAACTCGCATTAGTAGCGGTTACCTCAGCAAGGAAGTTACGCCCTTACTTCCAATCGCACACCATAATAGTGTTAACAAATCATCCATTGCGGACAATACTGCATACTCCAAATCAGTTAGGATGACAAACAAAATGGGCAATCGAGGTGAGCGATTCTGATATTGAACTCAAAAGACGTACAAGCACAAAGTCACAAGTCTTAGCTGACTTCATAATCAAGCTATCACTGGATCTGGAGCCTCTAGGCTTGGAAGAAAACCAAACGTGGAAGATTTACGTAGACAGATCTTCTCACAACACGGCTCAGGAGTGGGAATTAGGCTAGAAATCCCACCGGGAGAAGTCTTGGGACAGTCTTTCCGACTTGCGTTTCCAGCTTTAAACAACAAAGTAGAATACGAGGCATTAATTGCAGGAATGAAGTTGGCTAAAGAAGTCGAAGCCACTGACATCACTTGTTACTGTGACTCCCAACTTGTTATCAATCACGTAAACAGAGGATACAACACAAAGAATGATAGAATGGAAGCTTATCTCCGTGTGGTAAAAGAGATAACCAAGAAATTGAGATTTCGAATCAGCAAAATCTCAAGGTCCATGAACAAATCTGTCCAATGACGTATCATCCCAGTAGAAAGCATAGATAGGCCAAGCATAAGCCTCTCGAAAGGAGATGTGGAGCTAGTCTTGGCAATAGATGATATCCGAGAAGATTCTAATTCCGAGATGGCAGATGTCGAATATAACACCAGGCATAAAATAGATTGGCGAGATGAAATTTTAGCCTATATCATCGACAGCGAAACGCCAAAAGACAAATGGGCTGTACGCCGTCTAAAATCCAAGTGCATTTTCTACACACAAATTGGCGAAAAACTTTATTGGAGAAGTTCAAACGGAGTCTTGCTTACATGCGTTCACGGTAAAGAAGTCGACAAAATCATCAAGAAAATGCATGATGGAGCAGGGGGAAACCAGAACAGTGGTAGAACGCTCGTTCAAAAGATTAGTACACTCGTCTACTATTGGCCAACCATGTCCAAGGACTGTGCCGAGTACACTGCCAGATGCGACAAGTGCCAAAGGCATAGGAACATTATTCATGCTTTAACTGAAGAATTATAATCCGCAATAATGCCTTATCCATTCATACAATGAGCGATGGATATAGTTGGGCCGTTACCATGATCCCAGCAGAACAGGTTCATGCTCGTAATAACCAACTACTTCTCAAAGTGGGTTGAAGCAGAAGCTTACTACCAGATCAAGGATAGAGATGTAATCAAATTTGTGTGGAAAAACATCATCTGCTGACATGGTCTCCCAAACAAAATCGTAACAGAAAACGGATCTCAATTCATCTTGGGAAAATTTACAAAATTTTATGCCAAATAGAATATTCGAGTGAGTAAGTCAACACCGCGAAACTCGCAAGGTAAAAGTCATGCAGAGGCCACAAATAAACAGATCCTAGATGGTCTAAAGAAGCGACTTTCTGAAAAGAAGGGAAGTTGGGCTTCCGAGTTAGAAGGAGTGTTATGGTCACATCGGACGACACCTCGGTGGTCAAACGGGCGAAATATATTCTCCCTATCCCACAAAATAGAAGCAATGGCTCCAGCAGAGATAGCCGTGCCAACTATGCGCCGTGAACGTCTTTCCAAGAACCAAGACGCAAATAATAATGATATAGAAAATAGCATTTACGACTTGGAAGAAAAACGCGATGAAGTCCTCCCCCGAGTACAAAATTATCAACAGCAAGTCACAAGGTACTACAACAAAAAAAGTACGCAGACAAAATTTTGCTGTCGGAGATCTTGTACTTCAAAAAGTGTTCGAAAACACGGCTGACCTTAATGCCGGAAAAATCGACGCCAATTGGAAAGGGCCATACATTATTTTCGAGGTCGTCAAACTGGGCGTCTACAAAATTGCCACCATGGAAAGAGTTCCAATTCCTCGAAGTTGGAATTCCATCAACTTGAAGCGATACTACTACTAGCAAATCACTTTCTCGACAAATTAAATGTGTCACTTAACGTATTACTATCTAATTCATTAGTTATGTAATGAGAACTATATCTTGGCTTGATCCCTTCGGGGTACGTAGGTAGCCTTCGGGTCCAGCTAGAGCTTTATAAAAATATTATTTTGTCACAAGTCGGCATTCAAAAAAAATGCGGGACTACACCTATATACTTACCAGTCATAACCCGAGATAAATTCTCGTAAAATCCAAATCATCTTTAAAGCCGAGTCTTAAAATCTCGCCAAGCTCAACCTCGAAAAACTTATTAAAAGTAAAGGAATTCTGCCGAATTCTAAAACTTCAAAAATCCACGACTAGAACCTAGTCCTTATCTTAAATGCCAAGTTCTAAACTCGATGAGCCTAACCTCGAAAAGCTTACAATCACTGAGTCTAAAACCTCAAAAATTGCTGACTAAGCAAATTCCAAAATCTACCAAATTTAAGTAGAAATGCTTTACGAGACTAGTCTCTCGTAGCATCTACAGGAATTTAATTTTTGACAGGAAAGACAAGGCTTAAAGGCTTTGTACAGATTAGTCGAGATGAAAGTCTCACTAAACAGCAGAACAAAGTTCCATACATGTTCTCGTCCTCTAACGAAAACATAGCTTAGGACAGGTGCATTGAAACAATTCTCGTCAGAGGACGAAAACATAGCTTAGGACAGGTGCATTGAAACAGTTCTTGTCAAAAGACGTAAACATAGTTTACGGCAGGTTTATCAAGTCAGATCTCGTCAAAATACGAAAACATAGCCTAGGACACGTTCACTATAATAACTTCTTGTCTAATGACAGAACATAATTCTGTACAGATCCAAAGACAAAGCATAGCTTTGTACAGAAATACCGAAAGTAATCTCTCGGCAGACGATGGAACATAGTTCCGTACAGATCCAAAGACAAAGCATAGCTTTTTATAGAAACATCGAGATTGATTTCTCACTAACAGATTTATCGAGGTTAAAATCTCACTTAACGACAAAGCATAGCTTTGTACATAGTTACAAGACTAAGCGTCTCAAATAAAGTTAGAGCATGATTTCTAAACAGATAATTTAAAATCCTTTGGACCAAGTTTTACGAATACAGTTTCTGAATCATTACTTTTTTAAGTTAAACTGAGTCCTAAAATCTCAGTTTCAAAGCAGCATAACAGAAAGTTTTCTTTCAACGTTAAAATGAGATCGAACTGTCTAAACAAAGAAAAAAACCTCTCTAAACGCACAAAAACAAGAAAAAGATCTTGGGAACCACAATTCATAAAATGACAAGTCAAAAGCATTAAAATAATTGTTTCATTCATTATCAAATCATGTTCATTTACACAGGAAACAACGTCTAGAAAAAGTACCGGGTACATACAAAAGAACTCCACCCTAAAGGCCTAGTGGCCACTACATAAGAAGACTACGACAAAGCACAAAAAACCTATAGTGCTTCTGTGAGTCTACTTTCAACAGAAAGTACAAGGCCTCTTCATATTCCTCCCGATTCTTCATTTGATCTGAAGAAGGGAGACGCCCTTAAGAAGTTCTAATATGGCTCATCAGATCGGCGCTTTGATGCAAATCAGGTTTTAACCTAAAGAATTCTACTGCAAGTGCACAACAATAAAGTAGTAGTACTTAAGAATTGTATCCACGAAGAATCAAGTGTTGCACTATCGACTATTTACTATATTTCTCATGCTATACTAATTAGATTTGATGATTAACTAGCAACTTAACAATGTAACCAATATATCAAAACCCACCAAGCATAAGGTATTCATCGAGAAGTGGGAATCTAACTAGGGAAAAATTATTCAGAAAAATATTAAGCTCAATTCTCGACTTGAACATAAAGGTATACCAAGTGTACTCTTGTAGCACTTGAGACTCTACTCGATAATCTAGAGGTCCTAACTCTTGTTGGTTCCAAAATATGAATAGGCATTAAACAAGTAGGTTCAACTATCCACAATCAACCTAAACATCAGCTATCGCGGTCTAGGATTGATTGCTCATCTAATCTAGTTCAGATTCCTAGCAAGCTTTTGGAATGCTAACAACCTAGGTTCATAGATTAGTTGATCAGGCTACTCTAAGCATTAAGCACAAGAATTATATGGAGAATACTCTTATTGGATCGATTCTATTTGTAATCATTAATCCCTAAATCCCTAGAAACCCTAAACCTGATTGGTGAACTACTCAGACATGAATTGGATCACAACAAAAGAGATGATGAAAATAAACTAAAATTGCATAAAAATATGAAAATGGAGTTTAGAGACTCTTCTCAATTTTGAATTCTCTCCCTCTAGCTTACAGAATAGCTCTCTTGTTCTCTATAAATTATTAACCGTCCCAAAAGAAATAGAAAATATAAGTATTTATATGTCCTCAGAATTAGGTGTAAAATAGGAAAATTAGGTATTTGCTTCGGATGCACGTTGATCAATTGATCAGTGTGGGGATCGATCGATCATTGACTTTTGTGTGATCGATCTCCAACATGTCAGGTCGATCGTGAGGTCGAGCCATGGTCTGGCAAGAAGGTGTGATCGATCGATTCTTGTGTTAATCAATCGATCGTAGGTCTATTCCGTGAAAACTTCAAGTAATGCTCCAAAACCATCCAAACGATGCTCCAATGCCAATAATCTAAGTTCCTATATTTTCCACCTAAAAGTAACATAAAACACAGACAAAAGACTCTAAAAGTAGGCATGTTAATGAGCTCAAAACCTGTAAAATAGAGGTATATCAATTCCTCCAGACTTAACTTCTTGCTTGTCCTCAAGCAAAGAAAGAAAAAAACAAAGAGAAGATTCACTCAAGGAACTCATTTGTCATCAGATATTGCACAATACACTCAATATGAACCATTAGCACTTAACTGTTGATATCGATACCACCTTGTACTTCCCCCAGACTTAGCTTCATGCCAATTAGACTCCACAATCGATATCAAAATACCCAAATTCACCATACCGACTTCCTAATCATCTAAGTGTTGTCTCATCAACGGGTATCGATCAATGGACACATGAACTCATCATCAGCCTTTATCTGAAGACAAGAATATCTTCATATGGTTCCTTCCTCTCATTCCATTCATTTGCATTCAATGTCTCCTTACTTACCTAGGGTATCATTCTATTTTTTTATCGACTGCTCAGCCAATCTTTCCCTACTTACTGAGGGTAACATTATATTTTTTTTATTGGCTGTCCAACCAGATATCTCCCTACTTACCTAGGGTATCATTTTATTTTTTCAACTGGTTGGTTCTTAAGCAAATCAAAGAATGAAAGCAATAATGGTTCGATCCTTGTCCATATTTTACATGCTTAAACTTTGTTTTCAGTTACATCAAAATCTTAACAATTTGAATATATAAGAGAGGGGAACCATACTCACACAGATAAGTCTTTCAGGACTGAAGAGAGAAGTCCGATCCGATGCATACCAATCCCCTTGACAAGAAAATTAAGTCAGGTTAATTGAAATCGGCATAGATTCTTCGAATACCTGAAAATCAATATGTGTCTTTGAGAAGATGCTTTGTCTCTAGTTTTTCCAATAGTTAATCGATTCCCAACAAGTGCATATCAAGAATCCTAAAAGCATAATGGTGCAACAATTCTTGAAAATCATGGTTCCTTAGACAACATGTTTCAAACGCTCAAGAACATAACATAGAAAGAGTTAAAGTCTAAAAAAATAACAACTAAAAAGAAACAAAACAAAGCAAAAGGTGTTAGTCACAACAAGTGCATCTCCCCCAGACTTAATTCACACTGTCCCAAGTGTGTAAACAAGCTAGAAGAGATCACGACTTACGCATAAAAAGAAACAAAACAAAAAAATCAAAAATAAAGAAAGAAAAAGGGTGAGAAAAACCGATCACTCAGGACTCTGTCTCTCTCGGTCTCCAGGTACTTGGCTATGTCGACGAGGAATGCGCTGCTCAAGTGGCTGATCCTCTGTGTCCTTAGAGACAGCCTCAGATCGATGTCCAGCAACATCTGATCGGCGAGCATCAGCTCTCGCACTGTTCTCTGGCTGATATGCAGCAGGTGCACTCATGCAAAAAGCAACTGGTATCCTCCTAAGTGCCTCCCAAAGGCATCTTCTCATCAAATGCTTCCTCTGCTCTATCTCATAGTGCCAACGTCGGTACTACTGCTCAATGAAGTTATCAGAGAAATAAGGAATGTCATACTCTGCACTGTACTGTGGAATGATATGCTCATGTGTCTGAGTGACGTTGGGCTGCGACTGAATAGGTGCTGGTGCTGCAGCTGCTGGACGTCTTTGTGTAGATCGTCAAGGTGGGTGAGGCAGCTCTTTCTCTCGGACTGCAACCTGAGGATGTGCAATGTGTGGCTTGAAGATCACAATCTCTCTATAGATGAGAGATGTAAGCGCATGTGAAGGCAAGGAGACAAGGTAAGGCTCAACATCCCTAAAAGTATCTTCACTTTGTCTGCTCGGTGATGTAAGTGAAGTTGGTCAAAACCCGATCATCAACATATGCTATCCTCTCATTCTTCATTGTGTTGCTAAGATCCATCTGCATATACTCAAACATGGGAGTCAAGAGACTACCTATCGTCTCGGTCACAGGCTGACTTGGACTGCCTCGGAATCAATGTTCGGGAAGTGACTTCGTGAACACATATCCTCAGTTGATGTCACAAGGACCGACATCAGGAGTAGGTGCAGAACCATACAAGTTCGGTATCGCAGGATACAAAGCATGATGGAGTACCTCCAACTTTGTTTTGGTAACCGCAGGGTTAACCTCCTTGCACAATATCGTCGACCCCAACATCTTAGCCACAATCCAAATTGCAGGATGTCGGATGTAGGTGAGTTTCGAATCTCTGCCCTGAAATGCACCACTAGCTAAAATGTTCCAAAGAGCATCAAGAGGAGTACCTTTGCTAGAAGGTAGTGTGTTGTTGGCTTCCTCGCGGAACCCATAGATCCAACAAATCTGCTGAACCTTTAGAGTGTAGCGAATACCACGGTACAGAAATTTTAAGTAAGCAGCATACAAAGGAGCATGTGGGTCAGCTGCGAGATGAAGATCACAGGAGGCTAAGAACTGTCAGACTGCCTCTAGGTACAGCGGCTGTGGCATGGTCATAAATGTACCCGCTGATTGATCAATCGCATATGTGCAGGTTGATCACTAGATCGAACGTTCCTTTCCTATGAATGTTTGATCGATCGATCCTCTGCAGAGGTTGATCACAGGATCAAACGTAGTATCTTTTTCTCCAATGATCGATCGATCACATGTGTGAAGATCGATCACTAGATCGAGCATAGACTCTTAAAGAACTGTTGATCGATCGATCGTAGTGTGGATTGATCAATCAAAGCCCTATGTTTAATTTTCTTACCTAAAAAAACTCAAAATAAAACCAAAAATCAAACTAAAACAAAAAAAAACTATGAAAATAAAAACTACATATTAGTGGGTTGCCTCTCACTCAAAGCTTGTTTAAAGTCAATATCTTGACTTGGATGCCACTCATTTGGCCAAATCATTCTTGGGAGGAATGATCAATCCCTTGGTTTTCATCTCTTCCTTGATGATCTCATGAGTTGTTCATCCTTCATGTGGACTTCAGCACATATTGTATCCAACAACACTACAGTTCCATCAGGTTTCAATTCCTTAACCGAGTATGGTGTAGGAGATTCAAGACTAAGTCTCCCTGCAAAACTTTTCAAACACAAGTTTTGAAGTATATTATCATAATGTTCATCGGGTTTGTCATTAAGGATATTATCATCATTATATTTAGCTGATTCTCCTGCTTGCTCCTGATAGATCCCATATTCATCTTCATCCGATGACCAATATTCTGGTTCCTCATACTCCCAATTTATGTTAATTAAATTCACAACCTCAATCTTCTAGTTCTCAACACAACTCCTTATCACACCACATAGGTTCTTAGTCGATTTTCTAATAGGATAGGACACTCCTTTATCAATTTTTCAAGCACCACTCTCTGGTTGGGAAAGTCAGTTTTTGCTCCAACAGTATGGGCACATCTCTTTCTTTAGCCATCTCAACAACCGTAAAGTCGGTTGGAACCTTACAATTTCTCACAATGACTGTAAAATCGACTAGCCTGCCTCTAGGGCTCTTAGAAGTGGCATCACCAAACGAAATGGATGAGGTATGCTCCTGCATTCGATCCCAAGCTCCTTCATTGTCTCCAATGAGATCACACTAACACTCGCACCGGTGTCAGACAAAGCATCACCAAACTTTAAATTGCCAAGAGAATAAGGAATGGTGAATTCTCCTTGATCTTCTTGCTTTAAAAGCTCCTTGAGATAAGGTATAGGAGTTCTTTAGCCTTAAGATTCACAACATTGCAAGATTCTCTAGGGTTCTTCTCAACTTTACCCGGTAAAGCTCCTTGTGGCCTTCTTATAGCTTCAACAGTTTGTGCCACTTGTGTATCCAACTTCTTCAAGTGTACTGAAACGGATTCAAACTTATTGTTCAGATCGTTGTACATGTTTTCCACCTTAGTATTGAGATCCCTAGTAGACTTTTGCTGTGTGATTGCAAGCTGTTGAATGAGATCTTTAATCTCGTCGGTAGAAGTCCCAGATGAACTAGCTTGCTGTGTAGCCTCTTGTGTGTATGGCTTGTAAGGTTTTTGCCAATCTCCAGCACCTAAATTCGTCATTTTATTGTTCCATCTCTGTCCTGAATTCTGCACAAACGGTTTACCCTGAAATGGTAATCACTGTGGCATTATCGGAGGTGGCATGACGATGTCCTGTGGATTCTCGACATTGGTGCTTCTGTATGATAGATAGTTCTGGTTCTGTCCTCTATTTTGCCAATTAACATAATCGACTTCCTTCTGATCTTCAGACATATCAGACTCATCCTGAACTTGATCGACTTCCCTAGTGTCATCCAGCTGATGCACTCTCGGTTTTCTCCACGGCTTGCTTTGATAAGCATGTCAAGCTTCTCTGAAATCTCATCGATTCTCTGAATCTCCACACTATTGACTTTCTTGCTTCGATCATATTGTGGACAATGGTTCCCTGAACTTGCAGCCAAGTTATCGATGAGGGTAAAGGCTTCCTCCCTTGTGTTTGTGATGAAATCTCTATTGCTAACAGCATTCAAAGAGTTCTTGTACTCCCAATCGATTCCTCCATAGAATATGTTGAGCAGCTGATCACCGAAGAGCCATGATGGGGGCAGTCTCGTTGGTATTCCTTGAATCTCTCTCAAGCTTCATGCAAAGTCTCACTAGAACGTTGCTAAAACGCTGAGAACTTGCTTGTCAATGTTGCAGTCCTTGACTTAGTATATAAGTGATCCAAGAAGCATCTTTAACTTCAGCCCATGTAGTCAACAAACCTAGAGGAAAAGATCAGAACCATCTAGAAGCTTTATCAGGGAGTGAATGGTGAAACAGCTTACACTTCACATAGTCCGCAGAGACTCCATTCGAACTCGTGGTACTTGATAACAAGGTTTTTGACCTATGGAATCAAATCATTGAAGCATGGTGGTAAGTAAGTGGATGTTGAACCAATACTCAGTAGTTACTTGCAATCAATCTACCTAATACTAAATCTTAGTTCAGACAACCTATCAATCTGTCACACAGATAGGCTATATTTTCATGAAACCTTGCAATCTAGCCAATAGGACAAAATAGACTAAAAGACAAATTAAAAACAGAACATGAACATGAAAAATAGAGAAATGATCAATAAACAGAGCAAGATAAAGGCAATAAGCAAATCTAAGATAAGAATCATGAATCTAGAGGATAACAGGTGATTGATCGGCGGTAAACTCGTCGATCTGACCTTGCCAAGCTATATAAGGCGATCCCTAAACTAAGATAAGCTAGATCAACTTATTCTCATGGTGAAGACCCCTTTCCAAATCCGGCTGATCCATTACGGCGCTAGCCACAATCATGCCAAATCAGAAGCTTAAAGTTTAGCCCAAAACATCTAATAGCCGACCCACATGTTAGATCTCTCCTTGGTGGATAAAATCATCACTCACATGGCACTTGGTCTCTGATTCCCTTAGCGCTAGCTTTTGGTTTCGGCTCAAATCAGATCTCTCTTGATCAGGGAAAGATCGGCCTTAAGCTCAGCCATGTGAGAAGAGATCGGATGAGATCATTGTTTGCAAGGCGAGTGGATCAGTAATTCCACCTCCAATCTCCCTATCAACGAGATCCACAAGGATCTACTCACTTCTCATGGCTTGAGAGTGGAGGATCAGAGGAGATCTCATTAGCATAAACATAAACAGCAATAATATAAAGAGCAGAAAGTAAAAGATGAAGATCAAATCAAAATAATTCTATCAAAGCATAATCATAATCAACAAAGTACATTAACAAGCATAAAAGAAAGCAACTAAAAATCGAGAGAGTTTTGTTGGCTAAAACATCAGATAATCTGCTAAGATAGAGATTAATGGGTATTTATAGGGTCATTTGCATAACCCTAATGGTCAAATTGACCTAACTCGGTCAACCAGAAATCTTGTCCTCGGAGTCCTTGCGCGAGCTTGGCACCAAGGAGTGGTTCTGAACTTTGCTCTCAGGAGTTAAGGCGGAGTGAATGGTCCGAGTGTAATGGATTTGTTTCTCCTCGCAGCAGATAGGTTGAGGCTGGTGACTGAGGCATCTTTTCCAAAGCGTTCCGAGCAGTCCTCGCATGCGATCCACGAGGCAGCGATCTGAGTTTGCATGAATTTGTTTTCCTAGCAGCTGATCTAATCATCCTTAGCTCCATTTTTAGCTTCTTTTCTGCTCATTTTCCTAGATAAATTCCAAAACTCCAAATGCAAATGCAAAAAGTGCAAAACTAACTTAAATGAATCTAAGTGCACAGAAAATCTAGCTAAACAGATGCAAAATAACCTAAAATAAGACTCTAAAACCATCAAAAATCACACACATCAGCTCCCCCAAACATAGATCTTGCTTGGCCTCAAGGAAGTGCAATGACCTAAGGTGGAAAAACTGAACACACAAGCGGGAACATCTTGTCTAACAAACAACTTGCTTAAGCCAAACCGTAATCCACATATGGGCTCTATCATTTTGTAAACCGCAATGTAATCATCCTTAAACATAGCATACAACCTGTGGATTCCTATCACCTAAGTTGGTCTCTAAAGGTGCAAGTCTAACTCCTTATTTCTTATTGGTGCGGTCCTCAAGAGAGACTAGAGATCAAGAAGTGCATGTTTCGACTTCCCTAAGTTTAGCATGATCATTTTTTTTCAACTTAAATGGTTCTCTTTCATTAAAATTTTGCTGCCCGTTTATTCATTTTCTCTTTTCTTTTCTTTTTTTTTTCTTTTTCTCTTTATGTGCCATTTTAGCTTTTTCGAAGTTGGCTTACACAAAGATGAAAAGCTATGGGTTTGCTCATCTTCCCAAGTTGCTCCACCAACACGCATATGGAGTAAGTTAACGGATATACACGGACGTGAAAGGTTATGGGTTTACACATCCTTCCAGCTGCTTCACCTTTACCACTTACTCGGTTTAAATTCTTTTCGGGCAGCTTAATTTTTCACTTAACTTTTGAGAGGGTTTTACCAAGCACACACTTTTAGGATCATGCTAAATAAAGATAAGGAAGGTATTGATGCATCTCTAGGCTCTAGATTGGTAGTTTAAGTTCAGTTTTAGAAGGAATCAAACTAGACCTATTCAAAATACAACCCAAGCAAAGTTCACCAAGGCGATGATCCGCCCAAAAACTTTCCAAAATGACTATCTACCAATCAAGAGAATTCACAATGGTTACTAGCTTAACTTATCAAGATTTGCTCATCATCAAGATAATTCCCACAAAACAAGTTCGGATGCATGAGTCCTAAAGGAATGCAACCTAAGACAATTCTAAGTGAATGCAACTACACAAACACTCTATTTTTCTAGTTTTCATTTTCAAAAAATTTCAAATTTATATTGTTTTTATATGCCTTAAGTGCCATGAAATGTAACAAACAAATGCACAAAGAAAAATCTTACCGGATTTTTACAACCTAAGTGATATGCATGAAAGACAAACTAAGATCACAAAACACAAGGTTAGTAACTCCTAGGACCCTCCCCCAAACTTAAACCACACAGTCTCTTGTGTGTATAAAAGCTTAGAAGAGAACCCTAGGTCAGCAAGGCTAATTATGGAATGAGGTATATACAATGAAAGGAGTGGAGTGGTACCTTTTTGGAGCCTTATGCAAGGCTTTTGGATGCATGATGATGTCCCTTGTAATGAGGCCTCGCAGTTTCAGGGCTAAGGCACCTTATCTAAAGGCTAGACACCATCCTTGCGCTTGCTCCTCGTGGTTCATTATCTCTTGGTGGCACGAGAAGGTCCATGAGTGATACTCAAGACAGAAGTTGAACACTCCTCGCACCCCACCCTNCACCCCACCCTCGCTTGTCAGCTGCAAGGGCTGTTGTTTTTAGCCAAAATTTCCTCTCCTCGT
>OVBA01006865.1:0-16001 GCA_900406435.1 Lepidium aucheri
ATTGGTACAAAAAATAAGGAAATCTGGTTTTCGCTTCGCAGGGTCTTTGATAAATCGATCCTTCAGCTGCTCAATCGATCAATGTTTCTTCATTCGATCGTGAAGCTTCCAAATCGTGCAAAGGATCGTGCGTAACTTCTTCTTAAANTCGATCTCTGAATGCTCGGTCGTGCAATGGATTGTGCGCACGTTATAGATGGATGAGGTCGATTGTGTCGAGCATGAGAAGTTGATGAATGGATCGAGCGTAGTTTTCTCCCTTTAAAGTTGTGATCGATCAATCATGATGTTGATTGATCGATCTTTCATCTCGAAGCAGAAAAATCCAAAGTTAAGCTCCAATCTTGCTCAGCAGGTGCAATCCAAAGTATCCTCGCATTTTGTACCTGAAATGACTCTAAAAACACAACAAATACTAAAGAAAATATATGAATTAGTAAGCCATAAGTCGGTATAAATGAGGTATATCAATTACCTCTTTACAGAGTTCTACTTGTCTTATATTGCATAAGTCCAAAAAAGCAAATTCATTCAACATAATTTCTTAATCATACATTATCCAGACAGTCTGATTCCAAAAGTACATAAACTTAGCCACAATATAGGAGTCTCAATTCCAAACTAAATTCAGCCTACCTAACAAAATAAGACTAAATTTATCTTACATTTAGTTCTTTTAAAAGTAGCTTAGTCAAGTTTTCTAAACTATATAAGCTAGACCTTGGTTCCTTCATTCCCTGCAAAAGACAAGTTTTCAGGTATGTTAGGTGCCTAAAACTTGCTCATATGTAAATTCAAAGAACAACTAACAACAAAATAACACTTACCCCGTTACCTTTACTTTAAATGATTGCCGCTAATTTATCTAGAGACCATGCAATTGTACAACCTATTGCATCTCTCATGTACTCAATCTCATCATATGGCCTCCAAACAACAGCTTCGTCTATCTTCACTACATCCACCCAAACTCTAGCTGCATTGTAACCCAAAGGAACACAGTGGACTGTTGTACTTGGGTTAGTTGATGCTACACGTCCTTCAGCAACAACTTGCTTCTTTCCACCAGTGTCCATTAACTTGCATTTTTGGTTAACCATGACAGCTTCAGCTCCATGTTTGCATTGACAAAGGGTTTAGTTAATAACTAATATATGTAAACAGAAATATGGTAGCAGTAATATTGATAACATCAGATCTAAAAAATTAACGGAGATCTTCTTGTAGGAGACTATGCAACTATTTTCTTAATAGGTGACTTTACAATTCTGGTTCTTTCTTTCTCACCATTAGATTTAGAAATTGTAGCTACCGTAGGCATTGTAGTCGTTGCTGGAACTATCTCTATAGGAGTAGAGGCTACTGGAACTATCTTAGAAGGAGTGTTCGGTACTCTTGCTGCAGCTGTTGGACGTGTCATTCTAAGGTGTCTTCGAAAACGACTTGGACTACAGGCCATGCCACAAAGGACTTTACGCAGTCATCAAGATATGTCACATCCATTGTCGGTCTCCAAATGAATGTTTCAGGTATATGAACCACATCAACAAACACTTTAACTGCTGCAGGTCCGAGTGGTAGTCCATTAACCAAAGCTTTTTGCTCTTGCGTCTGCCAACGTCCTTCTGCAACAATGACATCTTCATTTGACAAAATCTAGTAATTTACAACGTCCCTAAGAAAACATATAGAATTAGTTAGTTGATTATGTTATTTTATAAATATATATTTGAAACTACACATAGTGAGATTACTAACCAGGTATGCAATGTCTTCTGCCTGGAGCCCTTGCTCAAGATTAATACATTTGGAAGAAGGCCAAGCAATGATTTGTCCAACAGCTTCTTTAATTGTAAACATCTTATCAGCAGGTCTCCAAAGGAAAGCATCTAGTACATTACCTGTTTCAACTAAAACTTTGACATCCATGGGTCCTATGCAACTCCCATTCACTATATCATTAGGATCTTCCGATATGATACAACCCTCAACAACAGTACAACAACTACCACACCAATCAATCAACTCACACTTTGGTTGTGATCATTTGTTTGCACTCTACAAAATGTGAAACCAAAATTTTTAAGGCAGACACTTAATTTAAAAATCAGAAGCATGAATTCTAATGTGCAACTATTAGGTTTGATACTAATAATGCATAAAAAATCACTTACTCTAGCAGCAAAATTCCCCCCAATTTCAGGTTCGTTTCTTTGTCAGATAATGTTATCACGTTTATCAAACAACGGTAACAGTTCCAAATAATTCAGCAAAGATATATACATATATTCAGGGAGTTATCCAAATACCTGCTTTTTCATTCGTGTGAGTTCATCTTCTAATTCAGTGACTTTCTTTTGTAAAATGACTTGATTCTCTATCATTGCGTCCATGTACTTGTTCTTAACTTGGAAACATTGCAACTTCATCTTTGTCATGTTTCTTCCAAGTGCTCTCACACGACCAGGGTTATCAGGGCCCAACAGTTCGTTTAGAGTGTCTTGAGCTTCATAAGTTCCTGTAGAAGAATTGTCTTTACATTCAATCTTAGCCGCAATTTGCTGTTAAGAGAATGAAATGTCAATTTTAGGTACTCATAAGCAAAAACTCGTAAATACATTTGACCTGCAAACCATAACTTACAATCTTCTCAGCAACATTCGTATTCACTGTTGTCCCATCTTTTCTTGTTCGAGACTTGACCCACACCTTTAGTCTGGAAACTTCTGATGGATCTCCACCGCTATTTTCTACAGAGAGTACATATAGAAACGACTAAATTTTTATATAGTAATGACATTATCTTCAGCATTATTGCATCATGCATAACTACTAACCATCTCCTCAGCTAGTCTAACCATTCCCTTCCGACTTCAAGTGTGAGGAATCTGTTTTCTCCTCCTTTCTTTATAGCTGTCACTCACCACCTATAGGAATTAATGTTATCAGACATTAAGATATGGAACATTTACTAATATGTAATCATTTCAATGTATTAAGTACCTTAAACTCTGCACTTGTTTTAAGCTTCACAAACTTACACAAGTCAAAAGGAGATATGTTTTTTGGTCGCAAATTTGTCCTTTGTTGGGTATTCTTTGCTTCATTAATGTCAGCCATTAAGCACGATTTAGAGCTCCTCCATAAGGCCCCCATTTGCTTAAGAACAGCAGCCTTTTGGTACTCCTCGTCTAGTTCAAACCTAGCCTGAAAACAATTGTAAAACCATTCAGTTCTAAAATTGTCTTAAGTTCAAACCTAGCCTCAAAACAAAACCAGTCAACTATTGAGAGTAAAGAATATTATTAACTGGACTGATTTCCATAAAACTGTCTTAAGATCTTCACCTATCTTGTTCCATCTATCTACAGTGTATGGAACGTGTTCACGTACTGATGTGTGTGATTTTTGATGGTTTCAGAGTCTTGTTTTAGGTAGTTTTCCATCTGTCTAGATAGATTTTCCGTTTACTTAGGTTTTTTTAGGTTTGTTTTGCTTTCTTTGCATTTGCATTCGGAGTTTGGAGTTTTATCTAGGTATAGGAGGAAAAGGAGCTAAAACTAGAGCTAAGAAAAATTAGATCAGCTGCTAGGCGAAAAAGATCGTGCAAACTCAGATCGCTACCTCGTGGATCGCATGGCGAGGACCGCTCGAAATGCTCAAGAAAAGATGCCTCAGTCACCAGCCTCAACCTATCTGCCGCAAGGGAAGATAAATCTATTACACTCAGACCATCCACTGAGTCTCAACCCCCGAGGACAAAGACTAGAACCACCTCTCGGTGCCCAAGCTCGCACAAGGACTCCGAGGGCAAGATTCCTGGTTGACCGACTTAGGTCGTTGTGACTATTAGGGTTATGCAAATAACCCTATAAATACCCTCTAATCACTCTCTTATCATTTTTTATCTGATGTTTAGCTGAAAAACTCTCTCTCTTTTCATTGTTGCTTTCATTTATGCTTGTTTCAGGTACTCTTTGATGTTTATGCAATTAAGTTAATAAATTAAGTTAATAAATTAAGTTAATCTTTATCTTTACTTTCTGCTATTTCATTTTATGTTCTTTATGTTTATGCAAGTTAGATCTCCCTTACTCCTCCGCACTCAACTCATGAGGCGCCAGTAGATCTGTTTGGATCTCGAGGATAGGACGATCAAAGGTGGATCCGTTGATCCCCTCGCCGTTCTAGACATGATCTGAACTCCAATCTCTTCTCACATGGCTAAGCTTAATGCTGATCTCTCCCTGATCAAGAGAGATCTGATTTGGGCCGCGACCTAAGGCTAGCGCCGATGGGAGTGGAGACCAAGTGTCGTGTGAGTATGGATTGATCTGCCGAGGAGAGATCTAGTATGTGGGTCGGCTGTTAGACGAGTTGGGCTAGGCTTAATGCTTTTCATTTGGCATGATCGCGGCTAGTGCCGTATTGGATGATCCGATTCGGTCAGGGCTCTTCACCGTGAGAACGAGTTGATTTATCCTTGTCCCGGTCTAGGGATCACTCAAAAGAAGTTCGACGAGTTGGGATCAGCGAGTTTATCACCGATTAACCTCCCTATCCTTTAAATCCATGCTTTTAACCTTATTTCTATTCTATTGCAATTGTGTGCTTTATTTTTAGGTCATTTCTCTGTTTTGAATTTTCAAACTCTGTTCTTATTTTGTCTTTTAGCTTATTTTGTCCTATTGTCTAGATTAAAAGCTTGTTTGATATCATAGCCTATCTTTGTGACAGATTGATAGGTTGCTTGAACTAAGATCTAGTAGTAGATAGGTTGATTACAAGCATCTTTGAGTATTTGGTTCGACAATTCCCATCTACTTACCACATTGCTCAATTTATTTGATCTTAGGACTAAAAAATCCTTTTATCAAAATGACGTCGTTGCCAAATCAGATTTATTTGTTCCAATCTATAGTTTACTTCTCTTAGGATAAGGTTTAGTGTTATTGCTATTATCGCTTGTCTGTTCTTTATTCACCTTGGATTTATAAGGACCAAGCTTCCATTTTATTGACAAGTCATTGTTTTTGTCCTTGTAGGCCTCGCAAGTAACCCTCGCCATCTGGCACCAACGACAGACACAGAATCACTACCCTTGCGTTAAGTTAACTCCTGCGAGTTAAGCGAGTAATCAGTGTGAGTTAGTTGGTTGATGCACACAAGGTCGAAAGGTTCTCACCACCTTCTACCACCTATAGACAACATCAACCACCTCACTCGTGAGATCAGACGAGGGCGTAACAGAATGCAGTAACAAAAGCCCAGCCTGGATAACACCACGCCAGGAACGACGACGAATGGAACACCTCTGTTGGTTAATAAGGTCACCCACCAGGCGCGAGCACAAAACCTAGCTCGTCGCCCTCGATGTATTGGTGCGAGCGATGCCCCGAGTACAGACACGGTACGGAATGGGATCCAACCGCCGGCGATCCAAAACAATAACTTCGAGATTAAGAGTGAACTGATCTTGATGGTCCAGAACAACAAATTCCATGGCCTACCCTCGGAGGACTCCCTCGACCATCTTGATGAGTTCGAGAGATTATTCTCGCTCACTCGCATCAATGGAGTGAGTGAGCATTCGCTGAAGCTCAGGCTCTTTCCCTTCTCTCTTGGGGATAGAGCTCATCAGTGGGAGAAACACTTTCCCACAGAATCCATCACCACTTAGCCGGAGTGCAAGCACATGTTCCTCACCAAGTTTTTCTCCAACTTACGGAGGGCAAAGCTTTGGAACAACATATCCAACTTTGTCCAGCAGAGCAGCGAGTCATTGGCTGAGGCATGGGACAGATACAACGCCTATCAAGCTTAGTGTTCTCCTCATGATTTCTGGGAGGGTACAATCCTCAGCAACTTCTACTGAGGAGTTCACCCGAAAATTCGTATGTTATTGGACACCACAAGTCACATGAGTTTTCTACAACAAGAGATCAATGAGGGAAGAATATTAATAGAAAACCTCGCCCTAGCAGATGGATAGTACGGCAAGGAGTATGACCGTGCTGTCAGGGGAATCTCAGATTCAGACACTTCCGCACAAAAGGAGCTTAAGCAACTTCAAGAGAAGCTAGATATATTGCTCATGGTGCACACCAAACAAGTCAACCTTGTGGAAGAGGTAATGGTACAAGAAGGTGAGGACAAGCAATTGGAGGAGGTTTGTTTTGTTCACAACCAAAGTGGATCTAAGCCGTGGGTCAACTACAAACAAAACCCAAACTTGAGCTATCAAAGCACGAATGTAGCTAACCTACAAGATCAAGTGTATCCACCGAAACAATGAGCTTGGATACCCAAGGAACAATGTCAGCAGAGCCTTAAGCCGGCACCAGCTCCAACTCAACCTTCGACAACAAAAGAAGAACAACTAGACGTGATGAATATGCTCCAACAAATATTGCAAAGCAAAACCGCTCACCAAGCAGAAATGACCATGAAGTTTGGCGAGGTACATAGCCGAATCTATGCAAGCTATAGTTACCTCAACTACAAGTTTTAAACCCTCAACGCACGATTAAAGTATGTGGAAAGCAACCAAGCATCGTCATCCACTAAGGCCACCAGTCAGCTACCCGGAAAGGCTGTTCAAAACCCAAAGGAGTACACGGCTCAGTCAATCACTCTCAAAACTGAAATGGTGCTCCCGTCAGTGGTTGGACCAAAGGAAAATGCTGAGGACAGCGTTATTCAAGCTGGGGGGCAGAACAAGCCCGGAATAATGCTAGTTGTGTACAACTCGGGGACACACCTCGCAGGCTTGAGCCGCGAGGAGAGCGCGATGATGATCAGACTACTGGGAAAAGCGCATAACTCAAGGAGAGCCCTCGCTTGCATGTGGAGCGAGGAGAAGAACCAGACATTCCCAACCTGAATTGGACAGAAGGAGTTGCACCAGTGGTTGCAACCAAAGCCAAAGCACCCTTCCCTTCACGTTTGAAGAAGAATCAAGCAGAAAAACAGAAGGTCCTTTTTGATAATGCAAATGAGCGGTATAGAGCTAAAGATTCCTATCTTGGATGCTTTTGCTTTAGTTGCGCAATACAAGAAGTTTTTGAAGGACTCGCTTAAGGAACCAGAGGAGAAATGTATGGCTGTTGGGATCCGATCATCTGGATCGGTATTGGCACCAGTTCTTCCACATCAAAGGAAAAGGTTCATTACAGAAAAATTAAGTGATCCGGGAAGCTTCACACTTCCATGTGCAGTAGGGCACCTTACATTCATCAACTGCTTGTCTGATCTTGGTGCATCCATCAGCTTTATCCCACTAATCACTGCACAAAAGCTGGGGTACTCAAATTTCAAGGATTGCAAAATCTCATTGGTCCTTGCAGACAGAACAACGAGGAAGCCGAGGGGATTGCTCGAGGATGTACCAATAAATGTTGGAAGTGTGTTGGTTCCTACTGATTTTGTGGTATTAGAAATGGATGAAGAACCTACTGATCCACTACTGCTGGGTAGACCTTTCTTGGCATCAGTAGGAGCTTGATTGATGTGCAGAACATGACCATTAAACTAAAGGTTGGAGAAGGAGTTGGTATGATGTTCGACTTAAAGGAAGGAAGAAAGAAGCCTACGATCGACGGGCAATGCTTTGAGATTAAAGGAACAATATGGGGAATGGACGAGGATGCAAATGACGGAGCTCTGGTTCCCTTTGCAAACCCATACTAAGAGGCGTATGAAGAGTCGAGCTTGTGACTCTAAACAAACCCACTTATGAGGGAATCCTATGTCTATCATTTACTTTTGAAAACTCTTTTTAAATTTTGTTTAAAGTTAATTTAGCTTTGTTTAAATTTTAAGGACAAATCTTTGCTAGTTTATTGTTGTTATTATTGGGTGTTTGGAATTTTGATCTCAGGTTCAAGGAGCCCTGGCTATACTCTTGGCAAAATTTGAGGAAATAATGCCCTCATTAAGCAGAGAGAAAGTAGACCTCGCAACGAACCCTCGGAGGCAATAGAGTGAGGAGTAAGGAAATTTGACAAAGAACCTGAACCCCTCAGGACATGAGGCCGAGAAAGGTGTGCGAGTAGTGTTCACATTGCCTTGAACACCACTCATGGGCCTACTTGCACACCTCAATATCCTTTTATATAGAAAGTTCTAGTCAAATACATCTCAGTATGATTGATATGAACTCATTATTGAGAGAAAATCTTGAACATGGAGCTCAATGGTGTAAATGCTTTAAATTGAGTCTATTTTGATATTGTGGTTAATTATTCATGGTTTCAGATACTGCCACAAACATGGAGCTAGTCAGGACTCAAAATAGTCAGAGGGAAGCAACATGAGCAGTTCAAGTTTGGGTTTTTTTGAATGGGTAGTCAGGCCTCGGTGTATACGGCGAGGACGTTAAGCGAGGAGGTCAGATGAGAAGCGCTTGAGGGCAAAATTTGAATTGGTTCCAGCTCACCAAATGGGGTCCACGAACCAACAGCTTTTTGCTATAATCTAGGGATGCTCAAGTCAAAGTTGGACCAATCCAAGGGTTAAGATTGGTCAAGGATTTAAAATTTAAAATGGACGGTCCGGATCATGCCAATCTCAAGGAAGAATGGTGAGCAATTCGGGAGCCGATATTGTCTCCCTTATCAACCCAAGATTGTCTCCTTCACTATCCCAAGATTGTCTCCTTCTCACCTGTAACACTCGCCTATAAAAGAACCTCTCCCTCATCAGCTTCATCATCCGTTTCAAACGCTCAAGCAATTAAACTCTTTCTCTCACCGAGTTAATCCTTTTCACCAAGTTACTCTCTCTCACCACTGCCGGAGTTACTCTCTCTCTCCCTCAAGTTTGAGTTTTTTCGATCAATCTTTGTCAAGCATGTCTTCCGGTGACAAAAGAAAGATGAAGGAATTCAGGAGCAAGTTCATGAACGATGCACGAAGAGCTAGAAGAAGAGAGATGGCGGCGGGGCTTGAAGACTCACCGCCGGTCTGCTATGAAAACAGGCCTCGCCAATTCATCGCCAAATCGGATGATGAAGAGCCAGGGGTACAAACAAGACTTGAAATTCTGATAAGGGAATCGGCGAGAAGATCACTGACTGAGCCGATGGATTGGAAGTACGTTCATGGTTAAGGAAGCTCAGCTCAGGAGAAGAGGAAGGGGAAACAGATAGTCTAACCTTCAAGCAGCGAGGACAGTGACAAGGATAGTGCGTATGCTCAGCCCTCGCCAATGGAGGTCGAGTACAAGAGCGAGGAGAAGACTGAAAAGAAGGGGAAGAACCTAAAGAAGAACGGTTACTCAGAGAAAGAGGCGAGGAAGGCCTACGAGGAGCGTGAGGCAGAAAAGAAGGGATTGGCTACAAAGGAGGCAGATGAATCCGACAAGGCGTATGAGGCTTTGAAGGCGATAGGGATAAAAGGTACATACTTCCCACATTCTGGAACAATGAGGAAATTGGGAATCACTGAGGATGTGGATAGGGTGTTTAGCTCGCTTGGTATTAAGGTTTGCATGTATAGTGTGGCGAGTTCTTACATTGAGGAGACATTGCAATTGCTCGCCACTGTGGACCTTCTTATCTACGCAAAGTCTAAGACAGCCAAGATTAAGGATAATGAACATGGATACATAACATTCATCGTGTACGGCAAACTATACACGGTGATATTGAGGGAGTTGGAAATGATTTTTGGGTTTCAATCCGGAGAATTGGCATATCCGGATGTTGGAGAGAATGATACCGACGAGGTATGGAAGATGTTGTCCGGATCTAGGGAGTATGACTCTTCATGGAGCAAGGGAAGTTGGATCCGTAACCCAGCCATCAACTACGCAAGGAGAGCAATAGCCAACGTAATTTTTGCTAGACCCTCCACCTCACCAATTTACCTCGGGGAGATGCACATGATGGTTATGGCGATGAAGGAGATTGTTGGCACTACTCCAAGCGAGTTGCATATTGATGGAGATGAAGGGAACTCCAGAATGTCGTTCGTGTTGGCAAAACACCTCACCACATACCATGCACGAGCTGTGACACAAACGGAAAGGAAGTCCGGGAAGCCGAAGCACATTTACATTGGTGGAGTGGTTGCTAGGATACTAGAAGCAAAGGGAGTACCTTTGAACACTGAGGATTACAATTGGGCTCCACCCCAATTTATGGACATGCGGTATCTCCAAGGAGCAGTCCTTATTGCTAAATGCTAGGTTGATGGGCGAGCTGTATACAAATTCGATCATCCAGAGAAGAAAGCTGTCAGAATACTTCTCCCTTTCTCAGCATACACAAGACTGAACACTATGGCGAATGTGACTTTTGCCCCACCCCTCGCGGCTCTACTCGGCGAAACCCAGCAAGGACAGCAACCTCTACAGGCAAAAGAGGAGATGAATGAGGAAGAAGTTGATCCTGAATCCTACTTTTTCGAAGAGTTCACTGAGAAGAACCAAGGGACAGCAAGCAAAGAAACCCACAAGCAGATTAGGAAGCTCCAAAAATTGGGGAAGTGGCTGCTCAGGAAGGTGAAAGGCCTCACGAAGGAAAATGAGGAGTGGCAGAGCGAGCGCAAGAGGATGTGGAAAGCAATGGATGGATTAGAGCCATCACTTAATAGAATAGAACCACAGCCTCGCACACATGACTCGCCACCACCAGCGAGGAGGCACCCAACTCAGCAGGTCCTAGTTCACAAAGAGCGCAAGAAGAGCAACCGCAATGCCAATCAATGGACATGACGCGGGTTTACAAGAGGACCGGGAAAAAGGGCCAGAAACACCAAGAGCAAACGCCTCAGTAGGGTCCCTCGCATGCACCCTTCACCGACCATGACCACGAGGAGTACTCGCACTGGCAGCAGCACGCCGCACCGTGTGAAGGAATAGCTCCAAGAGGGTACCCAAACCCTCACACATACACTCTTGAGGACATGAACGCCTCAACTGCTCACTTGTTCGACTTTTAGGCACCAAACTCCAACCCTTTGTACATACATTTTTACTTTTAGTTGTTTTTCGTTTTGTTTGTCTAGACAACTCTCTCCAACTTCTATACACACAAGGGACAGTGTGCTTTAAGTTTGGTGGAGGGGTCTAGAGTGCGCTCACAATGTTTCTTGTGATCTTATTTTCTATTTTGCATGCATTAGTTTAGGTTGTAAAATTCCGGTTAGATTTTTCTTTGTGCATTTGATTGTTGCATTTCATGGCACTTAAGGCATAGAAAAAACCTAAAAATTTAAAATTTTTTGAAAATGAAACCTAAAAAAATAGAGTGATCATGTAGTTGCATCCATTTAGATTTGTCTTTAGGTTGCATTCACTTAGCACTCATGCATCCAAACTTTTTTCTGGGAATGATCTTGATGATGGGCAAATCTTGATAAGTTAAGCTAAGTAACCATTGTGAATGCTCTTGATTGCTAGATAGCCGTTTTGCAAAGTTTTTGGGCGGATCATCGCCTTGGTGAACTTTGCTTGCGTTGTGTATTGAATAGGTCTAGTTTGATCCTTCTAAAACTGACTTAAACTTCCAATTTAGAGCCTAGAGATACATTAATACCTTCCTTCTTTATGTTTAGCATGATCAAAAAGTGTGTGCTAGGTAAAACCCTCTCAAAAGTTAAGTGAGAAATTAAGCTGCCCACAAAGAATTTAAACTGAGTAAGTAGTAAAGGTGAAGCGGCTGGAAGGATACGTAAACCTATAGCCTTTCACGTCCATGTATATCCGCTAACTTACTCCATATACGGGTTGGTGGAGCAACTTGGAAGGAAGCGTAAACCCGTAACCTTTTATTTTTGTGTAAGCCATCTTTGGAAAAGCCAAAAAGGCACAATAAAAAAATGAATAATCGGGCAGCAAAATTTTTATGAGAGGAAACCATTTTAGTTGAAAAATGATCATGCTAAGCTTAGGGAAGTCGAAACATATACTTTTTGATCTCTAGTCTCTTTTGAGGACCTCACCAAAAAGAAATAAGGAATTAGACTTGTACCTTTAGAGACCAGCTTAGGTGATAGGAATCCACAGGTTGAATGCTATGTTTGAGGATGATTACATTGCGGTTTCCAAAATGATAGAGCCCATATGTGGATTACGGTTTAGCTCAAGCAAGTTGTTTGTTAGACAAGATGTTCCCATTTTTGTGTACAACTTTTCCACCTTAGGTCATTGCACTTGCTTGAGGCCAAGCAAGACCTACGTTTGGGGGAGCTGATGTGTGTGATTTTTGATGGTTTTAGAGTCTTGTTTTAGGTAGTTTTGCATCCATCTAGATAGATTTTTTGTTTACTTAGGTCTTTTTAGGTTTGTTTTGCTTTCTTTGCATTTGCATTTGGAGTTTGGAGTTTTATCTAGAAATAGGAGCAAAAAGGAGCTAAAACTAGAGCTAAGGACAATTGGATCAGCTACTAGGCAAAAAAGATAGTGCAAACTCGGATCGCTACCTCGTGGATCGCAGGGCGAGGACCACTCGAAACACTCAAAAAAAGATGCCTTAGTCACCAGCCTCAACCTATCTGTTATGAGGGAAGATAAATCTATTACACTCGGACCATCCACTCAGTCTCAACCCCCGAGGACAAAGACTAGAACCACCCCTCAGTGCCCAAGCTCGCGCAAAGACTCCGAGGGCAAGATTCCTGGTTGACCGACTTAGGTCGGTTTGACTATTATGGTTATGCAAATAACCCTATAAATACCCTCTAATCACTCTCTTATCATTTTTTATCTGATGTTTAGCTGAAAAACTCTCCCAATTTTCATTGTTGCTTTCATTTATGCTTGTTTAAGGTACTCTTTGATGTTTATGCAATTAAGTTAATGAATTAAGTTGAGCTTCATCTTTACTTTCTGCTATTTCATTTTATGTTCTTTATGTTTATGCAAGTTAGATCTCCCTTACTCTTTCGCACTCAACTTATGAGGCAAGAGTAGATCTGTTTGGATCTCGGAGATAGGGCGATCGGAGGTGGATTCGTTGATTCCCTCGCCATTCTAGGCATGATCTGAACTCCGATCTCTTCTCACATGGCTAAGCTTAATGCTGATCTCTCCCTGATCAAGAGAGATCTGATTTGGGCCACGACCTAAGGCCCGCACAGATGAGAGTGGAGACCAAGTGCCGTGTGAGTGATGGCTTGATCCGCCAAGGAGAAATCTAGTATGTGGGTTGGCTGATAGACGAGTTGGACTAGGCTTAATTCTTCTGATTCTGCATGATCGCGGCTAATGCCGTATTGGATCATCCGATTCGGTTAGGGGTCTTCACTGTGAGAATGGGTTGATCTATCCTTGTCCCGGTCTAGGGATCGCTCAAAAGAAGTTCGGTGAGTTGGGATCGGCAAGTTTATCGCTGATCAACCTCCCTATCTTTTAGATCCATGCTTTTAATCTTATTTCTATTCTATTGCAATTATGTGTTCTGTTTTTATGTCATTTCTCTGTTTTGAATTTTCAACCTCTGTTCTTATTTTGTCTTTTAGCTTATTTTTTCCTATTGTCTAGATTGAAAGCTTGTTTGATATCATAGCCTATCTTTGTGACAGATTGATAGGTTGCTTGAACTAAGATCTAGTAGTAGATAAGTTGATTACAAACATCTCTGAGTATTTGGTTCGACAATTTCCATCTACTTACCACATTGCTCAATTGATTTGATCTTAGGACTAAAAAATCCTTTTATCACGTACCAATGGGCCTAGGTATGAAGATAGTTTCAATAACCCGGGACCATATGGTTCTCCCATAACATTGAAGTCGACTCGTACCTTGTTACTTGGATCTTTTGCAATATCTTTCATCCTCGTTGGTCCACGTTGTCTCTTTGTTTTTGTTGCATTCACATTATCCTTCGGTTCAGACAACTGAAGTTCACCTAAAGGTTCATCCTCATCATATTCTGAAGAAGCTGCACCTATCTTAGCATGTACAGTAGCAGCTCCACATCCCTCGTCATGTTGAACAGCAACTCCACCTCCCTCATCATATTCTGCAGCAGCTCCTCCTCTCTCTGTTGTACCTATGTCTTGAGCATCCTCGTAGTGCTTACTTACTCAATCTGGTTTTTCTACTTGTGTTTGATCACCTGCTGATTTTTCTTTGCCTGCTTTCTTAGATGGTCTTCTTCTTTTTTTCTTAGGTCCCATCGTCAGCTTCCTAATACGAACAAAGGTCAGGAATATTAGTCACAAATTACCAAGTCAATGAGATAATTTAGTCACAACTGAGACTAGTATAATAAAAAACTTTGTGAATATATACACACAAACTCAAACCAGAATAAACAGAACAGATTGATGCTTAAATAACTTATAGAGATGTTGACAACAATTTCATAAATCGAGATTACTCTCAATGTTTCATGCCTTAAATAACTTATCTATTACTCTCGAGATTACTCTTAATTATTAACTATGTAAATCCCTTCACAATCAGTTCTGGCTTTTTCTGCCTCATCCATATCATTATCGGATTCAATATCGACATCAACGCTTGACACTAATTGACAACAGTCAGCAAATCCAACTTCTGATTCTCTGTCACTGTATCTTCTCGAAGATACAGTGAAGTATTTTTATTTGGGACAGTGATCAAGCTTCTTAAATTTCATTCTGAATAGGCAGCAACGTTGACACAAACATGAATCTTCTGGTAACCCATATCAAAAGACTTCAAAAAAAATTTCACATCATACAGTGATGTGTGAAGCACATTATCTTGTGTCTTCAGTCTAAACAACGACACAATTGCATACAGCTTGCTGTGATTTACACAGTTTGGAAATAAAGGAGTTCGAGCTTCTGCAAGCTTTGCGAGGTACTCATCCTCTTTCTTATCATCCTCTTCCACAATGTTGTTTATATCGTAATTGTGATCCAACAAGTCAGCCGCTTTATATAAACCATATATTTCTTCACTGCACTAATTTAAACCTCCTTCATTTTTTGTTGGTGACTTCAATTCTCCATTATGATACCATTCAGAACACATCTTGTAAGCCTCATCCATTCCCCTTCGTACAAGATGGTCAACTACCACACTGCCTTGATAACGATCTAAATTAGGGCAGTCAATGCAAGGACATATCACCATATCCACCATTCCCATAGACGACACAACAAATTGCACAAAACTAGAAGCCCTTCTTTCATATGCCGGATCAGCTATTTAACAATTAAATGAAAAGGTAAAAAGCAAAATCTCATACCGTATTATTAAAACCAAAACCTAATAAGCCAATTTCTTACCTATTAAGATGCACCCATTCCTTGTAGACCATTATATATTCTAACCTTAATTCAGATAAAAGACCATAAAAAGAATAACCAAAAGTTATATGTGGGCATATAACTGAATTTATTGAAGTTATATGAGAACATATAACAAAACAATCCACAATACTATGAAAAATGAAGAGTAAAGCAATCACAAGTACACACCAATTCAAACCAGATATAGACAACAACCAAATAGTTATCAGATTTCTGAAAAAATACATAACAAAGATCAAAATATATATAAAGGTACATGACACATACATTTAAGAAACCTATGACCTAAACTCAAGATTATACATAAGACATCAAATTTATGAACAGAAGTGCACTAAATTCCTTCCCTGAGATGCTCATATTCTGAATCAATTTAAAAAGTAGAAGGTTATTAGGATATAAAATTATGTATGGATAGTAATGCATCAGATTCATAGCTTATAACTAAGATGTCTCTTATACAATTCATAGCACACATTCAATTCAAAATATGACCAAAACTAAAAATATCAGACAAAACATATAATCATTACCAGTTAAACAGTGCATCAACTTCTATAGATATATAAATCATTACCATTATCAATATCAGTTTAGAAGGAAAAAGTGACTAACCTGTGTGAGAAAATAGATAGAAAAAACTTCAAGTTCTCATTTTTGCATTGCCACCGCTTGCAAAACAACATAACAACATATAAATACTCAACAAATACTAACAACACTTATATATACTCATCAAAAACTCTAGAT
>OVBA01006866.1:0-16001 GCA_900406435.1 Lepidium aucheri
ATTCCTTCCCGCCAACGATTTTCTTTCTTGAGTCGTTGTACTACAATGCAGGCTTCCAAGGAATGACCCTTCCTTTGATGGTAATCGCAGAATTTGGATGGGTCGTAGGTGAATTTCTCTCTTTTGGTGGGATTGCCCACAGCGTACGAGTGCCGACCTTGGGTTTCCTCCCTTACAGGTCGCTTACTTGCTCTTTGGACGTCCGGAGTTTCTTTCTTATTTCTTTTCTCAAACTCGGCTCTATTCGTTTCTTCCCAGTCGATGAAGTTAGCTGCACGATGAAGAGCATCATCGAGGGTGTCAACAGGATGGACGAACAACTCCTGTCGGAAGCTTGATTTGGGCCAAACCCCCATTTTGAGTGCGCAAATCGCGACTTCGTCGGTGATGTTTATGCTTGATGACCTTACTTTTTTGAATCTCGCCAGATAATCCTTCAACGACTCGTTGCGTTCCTGAAGGGTTGCGAACAAATTATCAGCGGATGTTCGCTTTTGTATGAAGATTGAAAAGTGTTTAAGAAAACACTCCGCAAGCTGTTCGAAGTTATCGATTGATCCAACTCTTAGCGAGGAGAACCACTCTAATGCTGGTCCGGTTAGGTTTTCGGTGAAAATCCTGCAAAGCCCTATATCCCTTTCCTCGTCGCTATAATGCACTTTTACCGCAGTGAATCGGAATATCCTTAGGTGGGCCACCGGATCGGAATCTCCTGAATAGGAGGGAAACTTGATGTTTCCTATATCCTTAATTGTGGCGGTCAGAATCCGCCGGGTGAAAGGGGATTGTCTCGTCGATTCCACCACTCTATGGATGTCGGGGGCCGAAATCGTCGCCTGGTGAATTTGAGACCTCATTTGCGCGTGCTTTGCTCGCTGAGCAGCGAGGTGGGTGCGCATTTCTTCCACTTCTTTGGCTATGCCATTTCCCTGGGACTCCTCGTATTGGTCAGCTGTTTGGCGAGCGTCGCTTTCCTGCGTTTCTTCGTCGGCTATTTGGTGCTCAGCGCTTTCATGTTGTCGTTCGTTTTGGCTAGTTCCCACCAGGTTTGTCGGTGGATCAGCAGGTTGCTGATTATTTTGTCGGGAGAGCTGGGCCTGGAGCTGATTGAATCGTTGATCCTGGGCGTTAAGCCTCTCAAAGATTTGATCCGTTCGTCGATTACTCTGTTCCACCAGGTCTGCCATCATTTGCCGTAAGTCGATTAGGGTTTGTCCCCGTGTGTTTGCGGTATTCGGCGGTTCTCCCCTTTGGCCTGCGTTTGATGTTGTTGGTACGTCATTCTGATTGTTCGACTGATCCATTTTCGTCGTTTGTCGATTTACTTTGCGGTCAAATAGATTCGTGTCCCACGGTGGGTGCCAAAATGTTGATGCTGAAACTCAACACTCGTTAGGAGATCGTGGAACTTTGAATCGAATACTTTTATTAAGCGAAAATAGGTTACAAGTGGAGGTCGAACAAATCTTTTGTTGTTACTCCAAAGTTCTAGTCTAGGGTTTTCTCTCTCTATTTTTCTATATCTCTTTTCGAGGTTATGGACTATTATTTATAGGCTTTTGGACCTAGGTTTTCGGGGAATATCCTTTCGAGATTCTCCAAGATCTTCTCCTTGATTTCTGGCAAGCATGGTGAAGGTTGGTTGCTCGCTTAGTCGGCTATGCTCCTCTGAGCTTCGTGTGCTCGGCCCCAAGGATGTTATGAGGCTCGCCTAGTCACCTGCTCGGTCCATCTTCTCTAATTCGTCATTATTGAGCCTCTTAACGATTTTGGGCCGGTACCAACATTATTCTTCTTTCTTGGTTCTTTTCTTAGTTTTTTAGTTTGTTATCATGTGTATTATGGTGGATCATAACCTTATTTGAATAATCCTTCATATTAAAAGGTAAAATGATTTACTTGATTTTATCGCATTTGTTACAAATCAGTAGGATACAAGTTATCTTATAAATCATTTGAAAATATAGATGTAATATTTGAAATGCTTAGGAGTAGGGTGATGATAAGTTTAATTCAAGATTGGCAACAACATCGAATAGGATCTGGGGGATGTTTGTTTGCACAAAATCCACTTTTAAATCCTTTTGTAGTAAAGCCTTGGATGAAGCAGACGAGTGGATCCGCAGTAATAAATCGACAAAGCCCAACAGAGAGACTAGTGTAATGATGCCCCGAACATTTGATAACTCAATAAAACCACCTAGGAGTCGACTTAAATGTAACATAGGGATAACGTGGGACAAGTTTAACTTAATAGGAGGGGCTGCATGGATTTTGCATGACGAATATGGAAAACCTACACTCCATGAACGCAGAGCCTTTACCAACATAATGCAACCTCTGCATGCAGGTTTAGTGAGTTGCCTATGGGCCATTGAAAGCACATACCACACGCATCAAACGAAAATCATCTTCAAAATGGATTTTGTAGACTTGTATAAACTGCTCGAGGAACAAACAAGAAGGCCAGCACATTTAGGTGCACTAGCTCTAAGGCTATGTACAATGGTAAAATGATTCAACCCACCTTTTACTATTTAAGATTAAAAGAATATGTAAAATGTTATTAAAAAATGTAAAGTGACACATATTCACTATTTTGTCCCTTTAACAATAACAAAAAAATTACTATTTTCTCTCTCTTCCTCTAATATAATTTTTACGTGGCTACCTTTTTTATTCTCTCAACAGTTGAATAAATTCAACAAGAATGAATCCACATCAGCTTTTCATATTTTTCAACAGCCTCATTGGAGGTATTCAATAATTGAATAGATTTTTCAACAAGCCCACTGTAAATAGTCTAATAAATCGCCACTTAAAGGCCATCAAAGAATGGAAGTTGAATCTAATGACGAAAAAGAGCAACCAGATAGCACAACGAATAGCCCAGTTGGACATATGATAATCGCTTTCTCTCTAGAAAACTCATCTCTTGTATTATTTTTGCTTCCCTAAATCAAAAATCCAAACCCATTTTTTGTAATTTCTGTTTATCTTAATTAATAGACATCGTGCTCTTCCCCACAAACATGTTAGATACATGATATTTTATTAATTTGTATTAATATTAATATATCTATATATTGTTTTATTTTATTTTTGTCAAACAAACACTTCCATTAAATAAACTTAAATGTTCTCAACAACAACACATGATCGATATTGAAAGAGCATTGCCTTAGCCAGAGCATTGGCATCAGCATTAGAAGTTCTAGGAATATAAACGAAATCAACGAAATTGAAAAGCTGGAGAAAGTAGGTGATGTCCAGAAGGATACCCGATATCTCCGAAAGGTTCACTCCATGTTTGATGGCTGTGATTAGGGAAAGAGAATCAGATCGAAATTCGATCTCCAATTCTTCTAAGGCCAGAGCTTCCGTCATGGCAGATCTCAGAGCCAGGGCCTCAGCAACTAGGGGAGAAGACACGAAATCATGGATTTGAGCTCCTCTTCGCGGTGGGTTGCTCCCTGAGAAGATTAACCAGGCTGTACCTGCGATACTTGATTCCTCATGCCACGAGGCATCAGTACAGTAGAAAACCTTGGGTCTTGATCAGTAGGGCCGTGGTGGCGTTGGGGGTTCTCGGAGGTAAACTCACTTGAGCTTCTTCCCACTCCTTTGATGAGGTAATTGCATTCAAAACTATCTTGTCCTGTGACTGCGATCTGTCATTAAAGGAAAATTGATTCCTTGCTTTCCATAAACCCCAGATTATCCATCCAACCAAAGGTGTTTTTATAACTCCCACTGGTGGTAATGTAGGGATAGATCAAAGACTCTTCCATAGGGATGGAAAATGATGATTGTCGAGGTCTCTAGGGATGGATTAAAGTTGAGATTTCTGCCATACTTGTTGTGCAAAAGAGCAAGTAAACAAGATATGTTCTAGTGTTTCCCTTTCTCCACATCTTAGGCATCTAGGATCTATTCCGATTCCTCTTAGTAATAGATTATCCTTGGATGGTATTGCCTTGTTTAAGCATTTCTAGATGAAAAACTTTTGCTTAGGTTGCAATGGGATTGACCATACCTCCTTGTACCATTTGATGTCAACTTCTTGTGGTCCTCTTTGATTCTGAGATTTCTGCTCCACTGCTACTAGGTAGCCAGATTTTGTTGAGTATAATCCATTGCTGTTTGGGATCCATATTCTCCTGTCAAAGTCTGGTTGTACACTCAGTTTTATGCATTGAATCTCCTTTTCCATGTGTGGTAGCAGGGCCTTAATCTTTGAAGTATCCCACTCACGAGTTTCTGCAATTATAAGGTCCGACACTTTCAGAGTGGCTTCATGTTCTCTTGGCGGGCCGTAGGGGGCTTTCGGCGACGATGTTGACAGCCAGTTCTCAGTCCATACATTGATGCTCTTCCCATCTCCAACCGTCCAGCCTAGGTAAGATTTGATAAGATCTCTGCCTTGTAATATGCCTTTCCAAGCATGTGAGCTAGAATTCGACTTTTGTAGTTGTAGGAAGTCATCATCCTTGCAATATTTAGCTAGTAACATTCTTGATAACAGGGAGTTTAGGTTGGTTAGAATTCTCCAACTTATCTTAGCAACCAGAGCAACATTAAAGGACTGTATGTCTTTGAATCCCAATCCCCCTTTTCCTTTAGGCTTCGACAGTTTGTTCCATGAAACCCACGCCATATTTCTTGTATCTACTATCTTATCCCACCAGAATCTTATAAGTTCTGATTGAATTCTCTTACATATTGATGCAGGTAGCATGAAGCACGACATAGCGTATGTAGGCATGGCACTTAACACACTTTTCAGCATAGTATTTTTCCCCGTAGGTGACAGGAACTTAGCTTTCCATCCAACTCGTTTATGCTGGATTTTGCAGATGATTGAATTGAAGATGTCCTTCTTCCTTCGGCCAAAATGTTCAGGTAATCCAAGGTATTTGCCTAAACCCCCTTCCTGTGAAATCTAGAGTTGATCTTTGATCTTTGTCCTTAGTTGTTGGGTCATCTTTCTCAAAAAAGTGATTGCAGATTTTGCTTGTTTATTGATTGTCCTGAAGCTGATTCATACTTGGTTACTATTTCCTGCAATGTTGGTAGATTTTTCTAATTTCCTTTGTAGAAAAACATTGTGTCATCTGCAAATAACAAGTGGTTAAGCTTTGGGCCATGCTTCGATATTCTCAATCCAGGTAACCTGCCACTTTCTTGAGCTTTCTTGCATAGTCCTAAGAGGACTTCACTGCATAGGATGAAGATAAATGGGGATAAAGGGTCCCCTTGTCTAATCCCTCGAGATGGGATGATATTTCCTTTTGCCTCTTCAATTATAATCATAGCATAGTATGTCGTTGAAACACATTGCATTACCCATTGGATAAACTTGAGCTGAAATCCCAATTTTTCCATTGCTTGATGAATAAAATTCCACTCTAAACGGTCATATGCTTTCGTCAAATCCGTTTTTACTGCAATGGCTCCAAACTTTTTAGCTTGAGATGTCTTTAGTGAATGCAGTAGCTCATGTGTGATTATTACGTTGTCAGTAATGTTTCTCCCAGCCACAAATGTAGACTGATTCTCCGATATGACTCTCGGTAGGATCCTACTTAGTCTTTTGGCTAAAATCTTTGTGATTAGTTTATAGACATAGTTGCACAATGAAATTGGTCTGAAGTCCGAGACTTTCCTTGGTGTAGCATTCTTGGGAATTAGCCTAATAAGTGTTGCATTCGTAGCTCTAGGCATAATTCCAGAGGTAAAAAACTCAGTCACTTCCTTTATTACTGCAGGTCCTACTACCTTCCAATTTGACTGAAAGAAAGCAGCAGAGAATCCATCTTGACCCGAGGCTTTATCAGGATGGATGGAAAAGGCTGCTTTGCAGATTTCTTCTGCAGTTGGTAAGATGGTTAATTCTTTGTTGTCTTCTTCTGTTACTCTAGCTTCCAAAGCTTCCTGGACTATTTCTGCGCATTCTGAATTTGAAGATGAATACAGATCTTTGAAATACTCTAAGATAGTTTGCTCTATATCCTCTTTCTTTACCATGACTGAGCCATCCTGTTTTTCAATGACTGATAATGAGTTCTGAATTTGTCTCTCTATTGTAACTGCATGGAAAAATGAGGAGTTTTTATCACCAAGTTGAAGCCAGAGTAATCTACTTTGCTGTTTCCAGAAGGCTTCCTCATCATCATAAGCTCTTTGTAGTCTTGAGGTGATCTCTTTAACCTTCTGGTGATCATAGATGGGGCTTTCTAAGGCTTCACTTAACTCTCTTTTACAATTCTCAATCATCATTCTACTATTCTTGTTTGTTTTTGCAGTCCATTGGATAATGGCAGCTCGGGTTCTGCTAATTCTTACATTCAGAGGCAGAGGTTTAAGAGGGTTCCAGCTTCTTTTTATCAGGTTCTGGATTTCTTCATTGTCCTTTAATCTCCTGTCAAAGCGAAATATTGCCTTCTTTCTTCTCCTTTCTGGTTCAAAGTGGGTTAACATAGGCTTGTGATATGATGCTTCGAATAATAGATAGGCAGTTCTACTTGTTGGAAACAATTCAAACCATTTTTCCTCCGTCATTACTCTGTCCAGCCTGCATCTCACTGTTTCACTTTGTCGTGTTCCTCTCCAGGATAAGGTTCGCCTGTGTGTTGAAGATCAAACAGGCTTGTTGCAGAAACAAAGGATCGAAATTCTGTGAAAGAACTTTCGGGTCTCAAGGCTCCACCTTTCTTTTTCTCATTAGAGAGAATATCATTAAAATCCCCCATGATGACCTATGGTGAATTCCTGATCTCTGCAATATCTAACAACTTCTGCCAGATAAGTCTCCTCTTCCCTTTATCAGAGTTGCAATATGTAAAGGTGGCATTGAAAGTTTTGTCTTCGAACTTAATCTGAGTATCAATGTAGTTCTGGGAAGCATGTTGAACAGTAGTTTGGACTCTGTTTGACCATAATAGCATTAATCCCCCTCCTCCATGGCCTTGTGGGTTGACAATCTCCCAATTAGTAAGATTTAGGTTCCTTGTTTTCTCTAGTACCACTTTCTCCATGTTCTTTGTTTTCATTAGGAAAATTAGGTCCGGTTTGTGTCTAGCATTTAGACACTTCAGACGACAAACTGTCAAGGGGTTTCGCAAACCCTGATAGTTTCAACTCAATGTGGTTAAGGAAGAGGATCGGATGGATTCCGAAATTCCATCTTTTTCTTACTAATTGGAGGAATAATTTTTGCAGGAATTTTCCTTGAAGATGGCCCAGCGAGGTTAGACTCAGAAGACTTGCCACCTCTAACATTTCTCCTCTTACTTGTGTTTTCCGTTGTATTAGCTTTTTCTGATTTGTGGCCTCTGCCCAATGTTAGCCTTCTTCGTGGTGAGGCTCTCATCTGCAGTGTTCTCCTCATCTTTGCATTCACCAGTGAGATAATGGGAGGGCTGATAGGAGATTTCTTCTTACCCACAGTTTTGGCTTTGCCTTTGTTTGGCGATACCTGAGGCCTCTCTTCATGATCGATTGGTGGTCCTAACCTCAATAGAATTGAGGTTCTTGTTTGGTCTTCATCAACCTCAATGATTTCTCCTTGCTCAGCAGATGGTCCCAGCCTCATAATGGCTGGAACTCTTTCAGGTTCGCTTTCTTGCGTATTGATTTCCACCAAAGCTTCATTTCGTTCCTCAAACATTCTCATTTTGGCCATTTTAGTTGCAGATTCCGTGAACTCACCAGTTTCAACAGCATGTTGGACTCTTCTTTCTCTTAAGGCTTTTTCATTTGGGTCTGCAACTGTTGCATATTGCACCATGATCTCCCTGAGTTCATCAACAGCTGCATGGTAAGTTTGTTAAGGGATATCATGTGGTTGCTCTGGCACTTGATTCTCTCTTCCTAGATATTTAGTAGGCCGTGATGAGTCAGTTGCTTCGACTGGTAATTCCACTGGCTGGGATCTAGTTCCTTCTTTCGGTGGGACTTTCCTCCATACCAGCTGGGAGTTGGGTTCTCCATGGTAGTGTCCCGATCTCTCTGACTGGTAATATGGCTTTGGATTTCCGGAACCTCTTTCACCATAGCCTCTGTTTTGTTGATGATTTTGATTGTAACTCAATTGGGCTTCTTGATGTCTCTTTCTCAGGGGTTCAACTTGCCTCTGATGGGTGTTATCTCCCTTATTATTTCCTTCACTGGGTAACTCACTTTTTGTCCTGTCATAGCTGTTCTCCCTTTTTCTTTTCCTTATGTTACTCGTATGCTCCAGTTGAGTCTTACTACCTTGAGGCATAAATAGGTTGTTTTGACTCCTTTGGGGAGTAACCTGTCGATTGTCCTGTAGATTACAGTCTTTGGCCTCGTGATCTAGTCGATAGCATAGAGAGCAGTATCGTCCTATCTTCTCATAGAGTAAGTGCACAGTGACTTCTTGTCCATTCTCTAGTTCAAGGATGGTTTTCATGACTAGGGGTTTAAGCCCATTGACTTGTACCCTTATTCTGGCAGCGTGGGGTGAGATGTCGACTCTTTCCAACTTCCCAATGCTTTCTCATATACTAGATAGGACTTCTGGCATCCATAACTAAAGGGGAAGGCCTTGGATTCGAACCCAGAATGGTATATGTGAGGGGAATGTTGGCTCCACTGTGTCTTTCCATTTTTCCAGAATCACCATCCATCTTCCAAAGTGGTAAGGACGATTATTTAGAACCATGTTGAGGTCTTCCTCGTTTGCAAATCTAAACTGAAAGAGACCTTGACCTAGGTTTGTACCTATAGCCTCCGAGGATGTATTCCAGAGTTTTGATAGGACTGGAATCAGGGACCAGATCCTTTGTTGCCTTGGGTTAGTGACTCGTCCCATTAGGGTTAGGGAGTGCTTCTAGATGAGTTCCGCATTGTTTACAGAGGGGATCTTCACTCTTAAGGCTTCTGGTACCTGGCTAGGAGGGGCAATATCTTTGCCTTTCTCCTCATAGGTAAGTCTCCACGCCATAATTGTAGAACAGTGAACTCAGTAAAATTTTGGAGAGCTGAGGTTATTGGTACCGGAACCTGAAAAGTAAATCTATTACTCAAGGTCAGGCAAGCTTTCTAAAGATTCACCACTTATTGTGGGAATAAGAGGTAAGAATGAGCTTTGAGCATACTCAAAAAATATAAAACTGAAGGTTTTAACCAGCACTTGTCATTTTGAGAGTGGAGAGCGACATTGCTGGATTAAAACTATTTTTGAAGAAAACAGGTTCACCACGTAAAGTGGGACAAAGTTGGGAAGGGATTCATGCTTTTCCGGCGAGCTTCATCCCCTTACCGCCGGTGTGGTTTAAAGGTGGTTTTGCTAGTTGACTTTCCTTAAAGGTCCATTCAATACCAATATATCTATATATTAATATTTATGATTTTATTATATAAATTAATAGATATTAATTTATGATATATTTAATTGTTAAAATCCCTTAGAATTTGTACTTTCTAATAAATTATATATTGAAGCATACCACAACGACCACATAAATTAATATAACAAAAATGAAATNGAACAACAACAATCATGGAGTAGATACACGCTTTTAATAACCAAAAATAAACAAAAAAAACTGAAGGCATTTGTGTTCGCAGGTAAGAAAAGTCGTTAAAAAACAGAGCGCAAGCTGTTAAGGAGGATATCGAAGTAGGCCCCACTAAAAAGCTGCCCAATTAGTGGGCTCTCACACACACACATCTTTGTCTCTCTCTCTTCTCTTGAGTTCTTCTCAAGTCAGCAAAGATCAAAACTTCCACCGATTCAAATTCTCATTACATTTTCATTTCCGTAAAACTCGCACAGATGCATTAAAGCAAGACGTGTTTTTCATTGAGTTACGAGCTTCTCTTCATCTAGATCTGTTTCTTTAGTCTCTCAAAGGTTCCATTTTCCCTTTTCTTCTTTGCTATAGAAATAGAAGGTTCCTTTTGATATAATGCAAGTATTTGGGATTTAGTCTAAGAATTGAGCAACTTGATTTGAGATCAAAGATTCTTGCAATCTGTGATTTTCTTTACTTGAAAAGTCTTTATCATCTGAAGCATTTTTCATCTTATTAGGATCACACATAGAACATCCAGTAAGGAAATGGTCAAAAAAGCGAAATGGCTTAAGAATGTAAAAAAGGCTTTTAGCCCAGATTCAAAGGTACTTAATTTGCCTTGTCTTTATCACTATATTGATGTACAATTCATGTGTTTGATGTTCTGATGCCTAATCAAATGCTATGTTTGATTCTTTTTTGTTAAATAGAAGTCGAAACATGAATCTGTTGAGTGTCAAAACAGTGTGATCTCTTACCCTGTTTTGATAGCGGCATCAAGAACTTCTCCTCCTCAGTTTGAAGTTAGAGTTGATGAGGTCAACTATGGAAAAAACAAGAACTTGTGCCCTCCTTCAGTTTCTGTGATTGCTACAGTTTCAGATGTTTTTGTAGACTCATCTCCATCTTCTCCTGAACCTGTTACTCGAGCTTTAGTTGATAGGTTTCCAGGAAAATCAAAGGAAGAAGCAGCTGCCATCTTAATTCAATCTACGTTTAGGGGCTATTTGGTATGTTTTGCTATTCACAATCCAATTCAAGAACGTGTGTACTTAATCAATCATGCTTATATCTGGTGATATATGATTGAGATTGGCTGATTTGAAATTCAGTGTAATAGAAAAAGTCTCAAGTGTAACCTTAACATCTTTCTCCAATGCAGGCAAGAAGAGAAGTTCAGGCAATGAGGGGACGAGCTAGACTTAACTTACTGATGGAAGGATCGGTTGTACAACGGCAAGCTGCATATTCACTTAAATGTATGCAGACTCTAACTCGCGTACAGTCACAAATCCGATCTAGAAGAATCAGGATGTCAGAAGAGAATCAGGCTCGGCATAAGCAACTTCTTCAGAAGCATGCCAAAGAGCTAGGAGGCTTAAAGGTCTTACTTTTGTTTATCTCAGTTGCAATTTTCATTTACCACTCAAAAGATTCTTTTTCACCGCCTAAGCGGGGTGAGAGATGGTAATGACATTGTACTGCATTACTAGTGCTTAAATTGGTTCTACTAACCACTAACCTACGGTTTTTCACGTGTTTTTCTGAAGCTATGATCTCTTCATTGTCTTTTCTTATGGAATGTGATAATGCAGTAGCGTGTGAGCTTTGTTGTTTATTCCTAAGACTAGGTCTTTCTTCTGCAGAATGGGGGTAACTGGAACTACAGCAATCAGTCAAAGGAACAAGTTGAAGCGGGTATGTTGCACAAGTATGAGGCGACAATGAGAAGGGAAAGAGCATTGGCTTATGCATTCACTCATCAGGTACTTCCATGCGTACACTCAAATTCTCTGCATAACTGAGAAATGTGCAGTAACATGAAAGTTGAACTTGTTACTGCTTAAGATTCCTGAGGCCCGAAGTTTGATATCTTCATGGCTATAAGCTATAAACAGTGGTTTTGGTTTAGTGCTTATGAACCTATCCGACTTATGTATGCAGCAACACTTGAAGAACAACTGGAAAACTGCAAATCCGATGTTCATGGATCCTAGCAACCCGACTTGGGGTTGGAGCTGGTTAGAGAGGTGGATGGCCGGCCGGCCATGGGAAAGTTCAGAGAAAGAACAAAACAACAACAATAATGAAAACTCCTCGGTTAAGACCTCTACTAAACGTAATCCCCATGGAGGAGAAACAGCAAAATCTGCAAACCGAAGCAAAGTTAATAGCTCGACTCAACCCAATACTTCAGCATCATCATCATCAGCCACAACCACCAGAAACCCGAGAAAGAAGAGGCCAGTCCCATCATCCATAAAATCCAAGAGCAGTGATGATGAGGCCAAGAGTTCAGAGAGGAACCGTAGACACATCATTGTAAGGTCATCAGTTAGTGATGACGAGAATCTGACTAGCTCAACTGCTAGACGTAGTAGCAACATGGTTTCCACAACAAAATCAACACGAACCAAACTCAAGCCCCAGAGCACATCGCGCGTCGCCGTGACCACGACCACCACAGAGGAAAAAGGTGTTTCATCGGAGAAAGCACTAGCAAAGAAGCGGCTCTCTAACTCGACTTCACCTGCACCCAAACCCAGACGATCATCAGCTCCACCGAAGGTGAAAACCGGCGCTCTCAAGACGGTGAGAACGCCGTCACCATCTGAGTTATTATAATTCATCATTATAAGCCATGGATACGGTGTTCTGAGATTGGTTTCAAGTACACGCAATCTTGAAAGTGTTACGGTTATTCATTTGTGCAGTCTTAAGTCTGTATCGTTTTATTTAATTCTTTTATATAGAATAATAATACAACTGCAAGAGCCAACTTCCCTCAGGAAAGTGTTACTGTGATTTATTTGTGCTGTGTATTTCTCTATCCTGTTTTATATTAAAACCAAAATTTTCTGATTTGAAATCCGAATTCACGCAACCGACTTACAATATTTGCTATTTGGCCAAGGCTAAGCAATCCAGGAAATAGCTAAAACCCTAATCCTCAAACCGACTGAGAAAACCGAACATTTGAACAATTGTTTTCCTATCTCTATCAGATCGTGTTTCTTCTTAGTGTCCTGTTTTGCTCAAATCCTCTACAACAATGGTAAAATTTTCTGCGTCTAATCCTCTTACGGGGTTCGTTTAGAATGTCTTCTCTTTGTTGTTTTTGCTGATTGATTTTGAAATTTTGAAAAATCATATGGTGATAATGAAAGCACCCATGTGATTCGATAACGGTTTGATGGTAACCTTCAGAGCAGCTTCTGCTTTATTTTTCTCTGTTGTGTTTGGCGGTGTGTGTCAGCATCAAAATTGGTCTTTACATGGTCTTCCATTGAAAGGATCTCTTTGATTCAGAAAATTTAATGGCTTTTGCGTCCATTTTAATTCTGCTGTGTGTTTAGCGTTTGTGTCAGTATCAAAATCTTTACTTCTAGGGTTTTTTATACATCCCCCTGTTTCACCTTCTCTGAGTTCGTGGTTTATTGACTAAAATTCTTTTCTCTCCATTCACCAGGTTGCAGCTATAATTGCAGGCGCAGCTGTTGCTGCTGCTGCTTATGCCGGTAAATATGGACTGGAGGCATGGAAAACGTACAAACTAAGACCACCGAGGCCTAGAATGCGAAAATTCTATGAAGGTGGTTTCCAAGCTACAATGACACGAAGAGAAGCTGCTCAAATTCTCGGTGTTAGGTACCTTTCTCGTGTCTTTAGCCTCGCTATTAAACCAGTAAAGTTTGAGAATCTTAGAGTCGAGGATACTAGTGATCTTAGGACTTTTGTTCGTAAAAAGATTTCTCTTCTGTCAGTTTTGTAACGACCGTACTGCACCTTTCGTTTTTGGTTCCACAGAAAGGAACCATTACTGGTTCTCGTATGGTCCTCGCAATGTAACTGATCATAAGCAGGCAGTATAGTTCCCACTCTAGTTCTCTAAGGACTCCTCTTCTTAAGTATAGTTGATCTTATGCTAGTCATAGGGAAGATTCTTTCTGACTCCTTCATTTTCGGTAAAATTAGAAGGAACTATTAATAGTGTTCTTGAGGTCCCTGATGGGTAAATAATCATCTATAGGCAGTAGGTATGCCACTGTGCTATTGCAGCTAAGTAATTCGAATTCAAATTGTATCTACATAGCTATGTTCTTACACAAGGGTTAAATGATGTGTTTGCATATGTTTAGTGCTGGTTTTTGTGACGAGTTTGCCACTAATGGTGATTGAACAGGGAGAGTGTAGCAGAAGAGAAGGTGAAGGAAGCTCACCGGAGAGTGATGGTGGCTAATCATCCAGACGCAGGAGGAAGTCATTACCTTGCGTCTAAGATCAATGAAGCCAAAGACATGATGCTTGGCAAAACCAAGAGCTCTAGTTCTGCGTTTTGAAGCCATCTAGTGAGATTAGATTTGATATCATCAACAAAGCCCTGTGGATTCAACTTATTGGTGTGGATCAAGAAGAAGGTGATCAAAAATGATATCTTTTTTCTAGCTAGATCAAGGGTGATCAAAAGTGATATTTTATTCGTTCGACTTCGTAAGTTCTAATCTGAGGAATGTAGGAAGCAAATTAGAGTGAATCTGGTTTCGATATTGTTTATTTGAAAAACTAATAACAAAAGGGAGTTTATTCAATAATAAATTCAATAGCATCTGATCCAAAGATATTTTATTGTGCTAAATCCATCTGTACGTACATGCGCAAGTCTTTAGTCAATTGTGGGGGTAGGGACTTATTATAGTGGTGGCGTAAGAGAGGGGAAATTAGTCAAACCAAAGCCATCGGAAGAATCGCAGAAACATCTCTAAATTTGTTGCTCACTGGTAGTAATAAGAGACGATGGATTTCAATTTCATCATATGACCTGAGCTCTACTTCACTGATGGTTTTTGTCTCTAAAAACTCAGTCGAGCTCTTCCAGTCTTCTACTTAAACATTGATTCCTTCCTTTATGGCTTCTTCTTCTTCTTCCTCCACGTCTTGCAGTTGGGTATTTGATGTCTTTCTGAGCTTCAGAGGAGAAGATGTCCGTAGAAACTTCCTCAGCCACCTTCTCTTGGCACTGGATCGCAAATTAATAACTTCTTTCGTCGATAGTGAGATTCAGAAAAGTCAGTCGATTGGCTGGGAGCTTGAACACGCGATTAGGAATTCAAGGATCGCAATCGTCATCTTCTCGAAAACTTACGCCTCTTCAAGCTGGTGCTTGAACGAGTTGCTGGAAATCGTGAAATGCAAGGAAGACAAGGGTCAAATGGTGATTTCAGTCTTCTACGGTTTTGATCCTTCTCATGTCAGGAATCATACGGGAGAATTTGCAAAAGGAGTTTGAAAAGATTTGCGTGAACAAAGCAGATGAGTTGCAAATGCGGTGGAGAGAAGCTTTGACCGGTATAGCAAATACCAAAGGCTATCATACCGGTATGGCCTTCGTTAACTATTGATAGGGCTTGTTCTTTTGTCCATCCAAATGGATCATCTGGATGAGGATGAAAATAGTTATTCTTTTAGACACGTCCGGATGGAGCATTTAAATGGTTTTATTAAACTCATCTAAAATTTTTAAAAATTTTAGATGAGTTTGAATGGTGCATCCAAATGGAAATGAATTTGTAGAAAATTTAAAAGACTAAAATACCCTTCACTATTTCTGAAAATTACATCTCTTTTATTTCATTATTTACTTGGAATAAATATTTTTCTTCTCATTTTTACTCTTTCTCTCCTCTTTTTATTTTCTCTCTCCTCATTTTACTCTCTCTCCTCTTTTTACTTTCACTCCTCTTTTTTACTCTCTCTCCTCTTTTCTACTTTCTCTCTCCTCTTTTTACTCTCTCTCCTCCTTTTTACTCTCTCTCATCTTTTTTACTCTCTCTCTCCTCATTTTTACTCTCTCTCCCTTCTTTTTTATTCTCTCTTCTCTTTTTAACTCTCTCTCCTCTTTTTTACTCTCTCTCTTTTCTTCTTTACTCTCTCTCCTCTGTTTTACTCTCTCTCCTCTGTTTTACTCTCTCTCCTCTTTTTTACTCTTTCTCTCCTCCTTTTTTCTCTCTCTCCCCTCTTTTTTACTCTCTCTCTCGCTTTTTTACTTTTTCTCTCCTCTTTTTTACTCTTTATCTCTTCATTTCTACTTTCTCTCTCCCCTCTTTTTTATTCTCTCTCCTCTTTTTTACTCTCTCTCCTCTTTTTTACTCTCTCTCTCCTCCTTTTTACTCTCTCTCCCCTCTTTTTTATTCTCTCCCCTTTTTTACTCTCTCTTTTCTTTTTTACTCTCTCTGTCTCTCTCTTTTCTACTTTCTCTCTCCTCTTTTTTACTCTTTATCTCTTCTTTTCTACTTTCTCTCTCCTCATTTTACTTTCTCTCATCTTTTTTACTCTCTCTCCTCATTTTACTCTCTCTCCTCACTTTACTTTCTCTCCTCTTTTTTGAGAAAACGGTCAAATTAATACCGAACTTACACGTTTTTTCTATTTTAATACCGAACTTCTTCTCTCTCCAAA